>CAUYRT010030251.1:0-44999 GCA_963574885.1 Lepilemur ruficaudatus
AAAAATAGAAAGATATTAGCTGGACAACTAAAAATATATACATAAAAAATTAGCCAGGCATGGTGGTGCATGCCTGTAGTCCCAGCTACTCGGGAGGCTGAGGCAGGAAGATCACTTGAGCCCAGGAGTTTGAGGTTGCTGTGAGCTAGGCTCACATTCTGTTTTCATTCTTTATTAAAACTCCAACTGCTCTCTTAACTAACTGATTTTAAGGCTAAATTCATTTCTTTTAGACTTTAAGTCTGCAGACATATTCGTATCTACAGCTTTCGTCTTCCAGTATCTATAAGGCCTTTTTATTTAATAAACATCAATTGAGGGCCTCTTGTGTTACAAACACTGTGTTGTTTACAATGGGAGAGAAACTAATAGGAACAAGACAAAATCCCTGAAAATGACCCCATAGCGCAGACATGGGGAAGACAGCAACATAAATAATTACAGCTCAGTGTTAACAATGCTGAACTAAAGGTGTGTCAGTTCCAGGAACAGGGAAGAAAGAATAACTCAGGCCAAAATATCTAGCGTCATTTTTGACCCGTCTGGATTGTGCCCACATCCAGTCCCTGAGGAAATCCTGTTAGCTCTACCCTCGTCATGTGTACACAGAGTGTGGCCACTTGCCACCTGTACCGTACCCCTCCTAGGCCAAGCAGGGTCTCCATCATCTCTCTTGGGATTATTACCTCCTCATGGTCCCTTGCCTCTGTCTTCCTTTCCCTCCCTATCCACTGACTCCCCCCAAACCCGCTCCTGCTGCCATCCCCCGGCCCAGTGTAGTCAGTTCTCATTATAGCAGTGGAGCGATCCCATTAAAATATAAATTATATCATTACATTCTGCTCAAAAACTTCCATTTCTTCTGTTTTCCCCCTCACTGCTCTGCTCCAGCAACATGGCCTCTTCCTTCAGGAAGATGTTCTAGGCATGCGCCCACCTCAGGGCCTTTGCACTAGCTGTTTGTTCCTTTGCGGTGTTCCTCCCTCAGATACCTATTGGTTCCCTCCCTTCCTTCAGGCTTTACTGAAATGTCATTTTCCCAGTGAGGCCCTCTCTGGCCACCTCATTTTCCACAGCAACTTCTCCTCACTATTCTATCCCCTTTCCCTGCTTTAGTTTCTGATTAGCACTTGTCACTACCCAGCATGCTACTGTTTTACTTATTTGCTTCTTTATTGTCTCTGCCCTTCACTAGAACGTAAACATGATGAGAACAGCGGTTTGTGTCATTCACTAACTGCTCTATCCCTATGTCTAGGAGAATGCCTGATACATGTAGGTTATCAGTTACTATTTCTGGAACAAATGATTAGATGATTGCTTGATGATATTAGAGAAGGGGTACCTTTATTGATTCAAAGAGGATTGCCAAAAGTCCTGGGTAAAGTCCCTTTCTAATTGGGGTCAAATAATCTTGCTAGTCTCTTCTGAGACAATTTGGTCTCAGAAGGGTCAGGGAGTTTAATCCTAGAGACTCACCCATCTGGCATTCTAGCTGACACTGAGGTTTTCTTATATCTACAGCTAGCCTTGCCCCCAAGAGAAAAGATGAAAAGTATAGGAAGGAAGTTCCTCAGTGATCTAGCTTCAAGGAACACCAGAGAGGAGAGAGAACTCGAGGTGGAGCTGGGAGGGAATTTATCACCCCAATTTCACCACCTCCTGTTAAGCAAGCCTTCTTTCTGCCAATGCTTCTTGTGTTCGTTGACTAGGAGTTCAGTGAGATCATTTAAACTATTTATTTTAATAAATTAATTGTGCTCCACTCAACTTCACATGCATTCAACTTCTGATGATTGTGTGAGATGCAAGAATATACTAAAGGGAGCATTGTTTACCCAGTATAGAAAATAGAATGTCACGTGAAAAATAGCCCGATTGCGTTGGATGATAACCCAAAACCTTCCACGGCAGGGCCATTGCCCCCTGTGATATTTATACTATGGTGGTGGAACCAACGGTTCTTAAGATTCAAGTGTTATGTACCTTAGGGTTTGATGGCATTGGTGGGATGTTGATGTGGCTTTCCTGCTCATAAGAGCGTGCATTGCTTTGACTCCATTTTCAGAGGGTGGTGGAAGACTGGTTTAAAAATGTTGCTTCCTACTAAACATACAGTTATGGGCTTGGAAGAAATAGTTGTGCATGCTAATCACTCCCAAATCTGAATATATTTCAGGATGTTTTGACAGTTTTCCCCACATAACATCTGTACTTAAGAAGCCTCATGCTATTGGTAAAGTATTGACTTGATTTCTCTGCTCACACCCAGGGCGCTGCATGGTCCTGCCCTGTTGTCCCAGATCCCCTGCCAGGCGCTCTTCCACAGGCCTCTCCATCCTCCATGAGTATGAGCTTACAGGGCCATTCATCTCCGGGTGGTTATGTGCACCATCACTGACAACTCCCTCTGCATCTCATACACACTGGGCTGCTCCCCTACTAAAATTTTCCAAAGCCACATGTTACACATTCCTTTTCTCCACCATGCTCCCCAGCTGTTTTGTGCTGTTTTGATCTGTGTGTTTGCATAGCACTGTCAGACTATATGCATGAAAGGTGTGTTGTCCGTATGAATGGTTTTGAAAATGTCTCTGTAAAGAGCCTACCTCATCAGTTATCAGCAAGGAAAAGGAAGCTTGAAGCCCCAAAGGTGGAGGTCAGGGACTCCCGCTTGAATCTTTGCAAGAGGGGAACTTGTGCACATTGACAAAGAAAAGAAGTCCATTAAAATGTGACCATGATCTCTACTAATATAAAGGATATAGGAGTGTCTCCTTAAAAAATAAATAATAATAGCTAGTGATGACACACAAAAGGTGGGATCCTACACAGAACAAAAGAACTAAAGGTACAAATGTACGTTAAAAAGAAGATACATCTAAGCAGAACTCAGGTAAATATAACTGTTGGCTTATTTTTGGTCACCAGGCATTAGTGTAGCAAGACACCCAACCAGAATTGGCACACTGGAGAAGGGCACTGGGCTGTCCCACTCACAGCTTTCTGGAGGACTGGGTGGCGTCTGTTGTCCTTCACACTGCACATCAGGTTGACGTGATCTGGTGCTCCTAGATAGAGGATAAGTTCAGAATTATACTTTCGCTTAACCAAATAAGAAAACCCAAGGCCCACAGCTCCTCAGCTGGAAGACAGTAGCCAAGTAGATGGGACTAGGAAAGGGAAGACAAACTAAGAAGACAGCACTTTTGTGCTAGGAAGGAACTTGGCAAACATATTCCTAACAATAAAAATTTGATACTGATGATCTAAACTTTTTCAACCGCTTCTTCAAAGGATGAATTTGGTATTTCAGATTGGAGAGACGGTTTCACTTCTGGTTGCTTCTCCGATCTTTTTCCACCAACTTTGCTATATTTGACTGTAGACATTGTAAAGACAGGTTTTGAGAACATGCGTGGTATTTGCTTTTGAAATTTTGGCTTGAGCCAAGATATGTGGATAAGATGCACTTCTTTCAGATTTTTTTTCTTTAATCCTCGGACAAAGATTGGTCCCAGCATTGCATGCATTCCTTATGTTATCCAAATATCTTTGCCAGTCTTTCACATGCTGCCTTTGGCCAGTGTTCCCCTTGAAAGATAACTAGAAAATACGCTTTTTTGTTTAATATCTGAAGTAAAACTGATGCAACTGAGGCTGGCTTTATCAGCTCAAGCACTTTTGGATGACTTGGTCTCTCTGATCCACTCCCACTGCCCTGTGAAACTGGCGATTCCCAATTGTTTCAACACATCAATTTACTTTGGATTGTTTTTTACCTAACTAATCAAAACATTATTTCATGGACATCATTTGGTGTGTTAGTACCCAAGTGAAACTTTTGTATTGATATTTTCCACTTGGGAAGAAGAAATCATATTTTTCCCTGAAAAAGTAAATATTCCATAGGCAAGCAACTAAGACCAAACACCCTTACATCCTTTGTAATTCTGGTTTTCTCTAATAAAGCTGTTTAGTCCAGTCAAAGAATTATTTTAATGAAAATAAATAAAATAAACATTCCGAACTTCTTCCTAGCCCTTCTCAACATTCAAGTTCTGGGGTTTAGACTCTCGTGAATCCTATACTTTGCCTCTGCATTCTCAAATTCTTATGCTTTCTATCCAAATAGCCTTAGGATTCCATTTAAATCCTATTGGATTCTTTTTACAGCTGAAATAGGACACCTGAGGTCGTTTCTAGACTAACTCTACTGCCTAGTATGTGAGAATGTCCTCATCACACCCCTCACTCCCAATTATTTTCAAACTCACTCTACAAAGTAAGAAAAATTTAACAGAGCCCATAGGAGTAGAAATGCTATAACTTGCCTTTTTCTTCTTATCTTTCATAGGAATTGCATTTTTAAACATGAGCTTATGTCAGACATTGAACAGTCTCCACATGAGAATGAATGTTTTGATTAAAAATTATTTAATATCTTTAGTTCCTTGAAATTCTGCCTAAAGCTGGAGATATTCTTAGTTGCAGGTCCTGTGCCTTCTTTGACTAGGTAAAAAAAAAAAATGCTCAAAATCTAGAGCGAATAGATGGTATTCCCAGAATAGTTACTTGATTGTATACATATTTTTATCACAGAGAATACTGATGTATTGAGAATTAGGAATTAGAAAAGAATATTGGTAAGGAGAAATGTGTCCAAGCAGCATCTTCTTATAGCTCTATCATTGCATCCATTAATTCTCAGCTTTTTGGTTAAAATCAGGTTTAGGGTATTATTAATAAATTCATATGGCAGACCTTCTAAGAATAGAATTCTATATAATCTGTTTATAATGTTTCCTTAACTTGCATTTGTATCTAAATCAACAAGGCTTAAACAAAAGACATTTAGGCAGATTGGTACTTGTTTAAATGTCTTTTGATCAAAAAATATGATCTTATTTTTTAACTGCTTTCAGTGTAAAATAATGAGGACAGATTCTCATAGCACATAAATGTGAACACAAAAGGAAAAAGAACCTTTATTCCAGGCTACAAATAGAATTTTGATTCAGTAAGTTACTTTATCTTTAGAGGTAGTGCTGTCAGTACAACCTCTTTTCTTTAAATTGTTATTTCAAGGCAAAATATTTACAGAACATTGAATTATTTTTCTAGCTTTCCAATGGCATTCCATGCATTTAGATATTGACGTGACATAGTTAGAAGTTGGGCCCTCTGGACCTGTACTGTGTGATGGAATTGTGCTACTATCATCACAAGATTCCATTTTTTCCAACCCCCAAGGTCCTGTCTGTACTTGTTTACAGGTCATCTGGATAGTAACTAGTATGTGTTCAATGGCATGACTGTTATCACGGTAACCTTGGCAACCAGGCTAGCTCTGATTTCAAAACCTCACATGCTGTATCATAAAATTAGAGAACAGAATTGACATTTAGCTACATGTCTGTCATATAAATTAAGCTCTGAGAATGATTTTCTTTAGAGCTATGTGCCTTAATATGGAAATGGAAGGCACCAATTAGAACAATTATATATATATATACTTACTATAACACATTTTGGTGCTGGATATATTTCCTCAATTCTTTCTCTATGATATTGAACCTCAGATATTGTCATACTATTCTCACTGTGCCAAAATTCATGGTGGCTTTATTTTATGATCAGGATGAAACTTATAGCAGAGCTTCATCAGATACCCGATATAAATAGGATTATGAATAATAGAAAACTCAGCCTGTAAAAAATGTAAAATTCAAAGCATTCCTGGCTTTACTGAATACTGTTATTTATGCTGATTGGAAGTAAGACTGAGCACAGAATATTCCACTAACTAAATCAGAATCCCAAAGGCAAGACGTGCTTCCCTTTCATTTATATATTTATACATATTTTCACTCATATTATTCCAGCATCCAGGAATCTTTAATAATATGTTTATTTCAAGGAGATGCTAAACATTCAGATTAATACATTCATCTACTTTGAGTCCTAGGCCCTCTTTTATAATTTGGAAATATTTTAATCTCAGGATTTTCCCCTCTATTTGTTGTGGTCTGCTGCAGATTTTCTTGGATATAAATTTAAAGACTCAACTTGTGAATTACATTTAATGTAAGCACCCTGCAGTTTTCTGCATTGCAAATGATTATTTTTAGAAATTTTATGGTTGCCTGCATATATTTGTTTTGTCTTCATTGATATGTAGGGGGAAACGCTCATTAATGATTTAAAAAGAAGGTGTTTTGATTCATCGACTTGATTCTCCTCATTACATAAACAATCAAGGCAATAAATTAACATGTAATAAAATTGTGAGAGTTTATTTCTGAATTTAGCCTCGAGATGGTTTTGAATACCGTGGCATAAATTTTCCTGTTCTTTAATCCTTCTGCCTCAATGTTTTTATCATTCAGCGTATTTTAACCTAGAACAATGATTTATAATTTCTATTAAAGATACCGTTTAGCAGCTATCCATCAAACACCATAATTGAACAACTGTTTTGTAAAAAACAGTTCTTTGACTTCTAGAATGGTAAGTTATTATGTAAAAATAGAGAATGCTTATGTCAAAATTGACTATAAAGCAACTTTTCTTTTCCCCATATACCTGCTGTGTCTCATATAACATTTGAGAAACCTGCTTCCAATATTTTCTCATTTTATTAGCCATCAATCTAGTTCTTGCCTAGTTACATGTTAAATACTACCTTCTTGCCTTACCTGGTAAAGAGCGAAAATTCCTGCAAATTCAGGATTTTTCTTTTCGGAAACAGATAAGTGGTTGTGCTCTCTACATGTGTGCATAAGCGGGAAGAAGGGCAGAAATCCTTCTGTGTATTTGCTGACCCTGCACAGCAAATACTTGTTACATTTTCAGTAATGCTCAAACTGTTTGCTTTATCTCATTGGGATGAGTCATCGTCACCTTTATGTTGTTTAAACCAGTGAAAGGTAGTCTTTATTATTTTCTTTTCTCTTGAAACTATTTCTTGTGATGAACAGAAATAGTTCAGCATGTTGTGGTTCCAGGACTGAGTCGAGTTTGGGTGACCATCTCTACTGTAAGATAACTTCATCGGAAACTTTTCAATGCATAAGCATTCTGCAGTGCGATATGGAAATGAACTGTTGGTGCTGGAATGTGGGGGCTTATCAGGCTGTTTGCATGACTCCAAGATGTGTTTTAATATCTGGGTTTTGTTTTTTGGTTTTTTTTTTTTTGATGGTGACATGATATGGTTTTAGATGGGTAGGAATGGGGAGGAACCATAATCGTAGGGAAAAAAGTGAAAAGGGAATACAAGCTTCTTTTATGATTTCCTTTTAGGTCCGATGTTGTGGTCCTCTGTTTTTCAATCGCTAATCCCAATTCCCTAAATCATGTGAAAACCATGTGGTATCAAGAAATCAAGCACTTTTGCCCTCGAACACCTGTTGTACTCGTTGGCTGCCAGCTTGATCTCCGCTATGCTGATCTGGAAGCTGTTAATCGAGCCAGGCGCCCGTTAGCAAGGTAAGCCAAGGTTCTCGGTATTTCCCTGCACTGGCCAAATGAAAATTTAGAGGTAGCAGGTGTCTCTGTAGCCTAGCGCTCTGCTCTTCAGTGGTTCTGGGAACCCATCTATATCAGTCAAGGACCTTAAATCAGCCCATGGATCCACAGAAGGCATGCCCTGACCCCTTCTCATGTGCACCATCATCTCAGACTTCAATTCATTTTTGTAGAAACAACTAGCCAGCACTTGAAGTAAATTCATCTAATTACAAAATGATGTATATAAAAGCACTCTGAAATTTGTAAAGTGTTAGACAAAATGTTGACTACCCACACCCTTAATAATGTCACTCTTGAAATTATGATTATTATAATAAAGTTAATTAACACTGAGAGGGCTCTTGGCCCCAGGGAACATCTTATTCATGAAAACATTCATATCCCAGTGTTTTTAATCTTCCTCATATTCCTCAGTCCAACCTGCAGGAGTGTTTCATTCCCAGGATCACAGTGTCCACTTTAAAAATCACTTGGACCTATAGTTGCAAAACAAACACTGCTTTTTAAATATCTCTAGTGGTTGTATTTCTAAAGAGTGACAAAGGTAAAATGCAACTTGAAGAAGAATTTGTTTCATTATATATAAAATGTGGATACCAATTTGGGGGAAAAGAGTTTTTAAAGAAGTATGCTCCCTCAAATTCCCTTTCTAAAAAACAATTTTGCATGTTTTTTATGTTGACATTTTTTGCTGGAGAGCATAGCTTTTCAAAAAAAAATTTGCTATTAATACCTTCTTTTGATGTTTACCTAATAGGCTTATTACAAAATTTTATATGAATACAACTTTTGACACTGTCACAGCAAAAGCAAATGGTACTTTGGTTAGACAATTTCTGAAGTTCTAAGTACATTTTGCATAAAATTTCTAAAAGGATTTTATGTTCAGTTTTCACAGTCCTTCTACTCTTAAATGCATGGACTAGGAATTGAATGTTAGGAGCCACATAGAGGGAAAGAAAACTCACAGTGAATGAGAGACTGTCCTGCCCTCAGGAACTTTCTGTATAAAAGAATAGGTTAAGATGATCAGGCCTCGCAAGCCTGGGAGCGGGAAGGACTGAAGGAGGGTTACAGAGTAGTAGAGGACAGAGGAAGGGACAGTCCCTTCTGTAGAGCAATTCTGAGAAGATTTTATAAGGAGTTAGTGTTTGAGTTAAGCCTTGAAGAGTTTCATCAGTTGGCCAATTTCACGTCAGTCCTGGGAGAAAAGAACACAGTGCCCACAGGAGGAATCTGGGAAGTCAAACCTTCTTCATTGCGCTTTCCCTCCACCTTTCCCAACACCCTATAATTTTTCCTCTTTTGCATCCGAGTCTTCAAATCCAAATTCTATCCAGTATCTTCTTTTTTCTTCTAAGACCAGGACCTGTAATACAACATTACCTTTGGTACTAAAGGCAAAATATGTACTTAAGATCAATTCCCGAGAATATGTTTCAGAATCAAGTATGTGCTTGTGAAGAGTGTAATGACCAATCACATCTGGCCCATGTTCTGGAATCCACCTGTTCCTTTGCCATGGTTATGCCATAACCATAGCTCTATACTGCTTACGCTGTTTCCAAAGATTTGGCCTCCCTGGCTTCCACGAGACTGCAAATGGACCTCATGTGCCAGCCTAGAGTGTGGTCTTTATTCCATGGGCGTTGTAGGATCAGAGGAAATTAAAGCAGAACTGCCACCAAGTCATACTTGTGTTATGTGGGGACTTTTCTTGCAGCAATGAGGACTGTGGGCTAAAATGTGGGGAGTGTGACGAAAGACTAGTTAAGAGGCTAAGGCACCAGACCAAGCAAAAGATGATGAGGGCCTGTTGAAGGGGAAAATTGAAAGGAGAAAGAAACCAGAAGGGGAAAACTGAAAGGATATTCACAAATCCAACAGAGGCTACTTAATGAGCTCTAGGATGTGATTGTGTAACTAGGAGTGGGAAAGTCTCAACTCTAACTGCTTAGTAGAGGTCTCTCAGCAACTTGCAAATGTGACCTCAGACAAACCGTTTAAATTTTCTGCCTTAGTTTCCTCAAAATGTAGAACAAAAATAATACCTCATAGGGTTATTGTGAGGCTCAAATGAAAAAAACGTATATGAATGCATTTTAAAGTTATAAAGCAAAATTTAAGCATAAGGTAATGATGTTGATAGTGAAGTTGAAGATGATGATGATGGTAGTGATAATGATGATAACAGCTGACATTTTTCAAGCACTTACTGTGCTATACTCAGTACTATACTCAGCATATTATCTCATTTAAACCTTTCAATAGTACTTCAAGGTTATAGGTACTCATTATCCCTATTTCCCTATGGGAAGAGCAAGGTTTAGTGAGGTTAATTAACTTGCCTAAGATCAAATAGCTAGTAAAGGGCTGATACTTCAGTTACCATGATTACTACTGAAAGCATTTTTTTTTTTCAGGGGAGGCTCTTGAGTTTCCTTGTATTTTTTTGTGGAGACAGAGTGTCACTCAGCATCCTGGGTAGAGTGCAGTGAGGGTGGGTCACTGCAAGCTCCAGGTCCTGGTCTGTGAGCGATCCTTCTGCCTCAGCCTCCCGGGTAGCTGGGACTACAGGCGCTTGCCAGAGCGCCCGGCTGGGTTTTGTTGGTTTTGTGTATTTTTTTTTTTTTTTGCCTTTTATTATTTTTTTTTTTTCGAGACTTTTAGACGGGGTCTCGCTGTAGTCAGACTGGTGTGAGACTGGTGTCGAACCCCTGAGCTGCAGCTATCCGCCCGCCTCGGCCTCCCGGAAAGCTGGGATTACAGGCGTGAGCCACCGCGCCCGGCTGAAAGCATTTTTTTGAAGAAGAAGAAGTAAAACTGTCCTTGTTTACAGGTGGCATGGTCATATATCAATGAAAAGTCCTAAGGAATCTACAAAAAAGCAATCAAAACTATTAATTTAGCAAAACTGCAGGATAAAAGGTCAATATATAAACATAAATTGTATTTTATACACTAGGAAATGGACAATTAGAAAATAAAATTTGAAAAACAATACCATTTGTAACAACATAAAAACATGAATATTTATGGGTGCTTCACAAATTGTGTATAAAATCTGTGCACTGAAACTATGAAGTATTTGAAAGCATTTCTTTTCTGCAATCACAATTCCTTTATATTTGAAAGACTTGAGGGTTCTGGTAGATTTTTCAAGAGGCTTAGTAAAAGCCTGAAAAGGATTTTAAATATATAATTCCATTAGGTGCTTAGATAGGCCCTGGTTACTATTTTTTCCCTAAATTAAGGCTGATTCTAACTTTTAAAATATTCCCTTTCAGGCCCATAAAGAGAGGGGATATTTTGCCCCCAGAAAAAGGCCGAGACGTTGCAAAGGAACTTGGCATACCTTACTATGAAACCAGCGTGTTTGACCAGTTCGGAATCAAGGATGTGTTTGACAATGCGATCCGAGCAGCGCTGATTTCCCGCCGCCACCTGCAGTTCTGGAAATCCCACTTAAAGAAAGTCCAGAAACCTTTACTTCAGGCACCCTTCCTACCTCCAAAAGCCCCTCCACCGGTCATCAAAATCCCAGCGTGTCCTTCCACGGGGACAAATGAAGCTGCCTGTTTACTGGACAATCCTCTGTGTGCCGATGTCCTGTTCATCCTTCAGGACCAGGAGCCCATCTTTGCACACAGAATTTACCTCGCTACCTCTTCTTCCAAATTTTATGATCTGTTTCTAATGGAATGTGAAGAATCCCCAAGTTGGGGTGAAGGAGCTTGTGAGGAAGAGAAGCAGAGTAGGGACTTGCAGGGGCGGACATTGAGTGTTAACCCCGACGAGGAAAGGGAGGAAGGCCCCCCGAGGACTCTGCACGCTGAGCAGTGGAAGTCCTCAAGCAGGAACCTGTTGGAGACTCTGGGTCTGGAAACCGAGGGCTTGGTTCCCGAGACGACGCAGACTTTGTCGGGCTGGAGTAAGGGTTTCATTGGCATGCATAAGGAAATGCAAGTCAATCCCATTTCAAAGCGGGTGGGCCCGGTGACTGTGGTCAGGATGGACTCCTCGGTCCAGCCAGGCCCTTTCCGAACCCTGCTCCGGTTTCTTTATACGGGGCAACTGGATGAAAAGGAAAAGGATTTGGTGGGCTTGGCTCAGATCGCAGAGGTCCTAGAGATGTTCGATTTGCGGATGATGGTGGAAAACATCATGAACAAGGAAGCCTTCATGAACCAGGAGATTACGAAAGCCTTTCACGTCAGGAAAGCCAATCGGATAAAAGAGTGTCTCAGCAAGGGGACGTTCTCAGGTGAGCGAGGCGTGTGGTAGAGCCATTGATACCTTTGATTGTGTTTTATCAAACGTGAGCCAGTCACAGCAGGGGAAAGGATAACCGTAGCTAACATTATGAGTACTTTTTTTTTCTATGTACCTTTCTAAGCTACAGGTATCAACTTATTTAATTCTCATTAGGCTTAAAGGTTAAATATTATTATCTCCATTTTCCAGATGGGGAACCCAAGGAACAGGGAGGTTTGGGTAACTTGCCAGTGGTCAAACAGGCAATTAATGGTAGGGCCAGGATTTGAACCCAAGCTTTTATGGCTCCCAAAACCTGTTCCCTAAACCACCATGGTGCCACACTGCTTCTCAAGAACAGATCAGGTATCCCTGAGTCCATCTCCAGGACCCATTCCCTGAACAATTCTCTAATCATCAGCCCTTCAGGACTTACCCATGACAAAAATTAGGGACCCCAGGTCCTAAGGCCACTGAAGTCCTCGAGGCAGCTTTGGTGGCCCTCCGCATTCCCACGAGGGGTGTCTTGTGTTTCCATCCCTTCTCCTTTTCTGTCCACGTGCTCCTTAGCCCTGCTCTTCTATATTTTCTTGCACCTCCTTTGCCTTTGGTAACTGGGTCATGTGTTGCCCACAGCTCCCTTCCATAACAATTTAGGCACACTGGTGGCCTGCGCCCAGTATGGATTCCTGACCCATGCTGGTATTGTCTTACACACTTTACTGGTTTTGCTCTGAAATTGTCCTCTGGGTGGGTATGTGCGTATGTGAGTATGTGTGTAATTTCATTGTAAGTTGACTTCCTGACTTCTATTATTTTTTTCTTTTTTTTTTTTGTCTTTCCCTTTTATAATCCCTGCCATGGTACTACACATTTAGTAAGTGGCTGCTGAATCTGTTCATTAATTTTAAATCTTATAAGTAATATTTACTCCAAACACTGGCCATCATGGTATAGAAACTGTCTTGAAAGTTAATGAAAAGAATATGTTACAAACTTATGGTAAATTAAACAGGGGACCTTAAATAAAGTTAATTAAATCACCCTCTTCTTACTGCAGAGACATAATAACCAAATACAAGGTGGGAGCCTCCACTGGATTCTGTTAAAAAGAAAAATCTATGAAATATAATTTAGGGATAATTGGAGAAATTTGAATGTGAACTAGATAGTACATGGTAGTAGGAAATTATTTTTAATTTTCTTAGGTATAATCATGCTATGCTTATTTAGGTGAATGTTCTTATTTTTAGAAAATTTATGATAAAGCAGGAGTGAAAAAAGAGTGAAGTATCATGCTATCTGTTAAAATAAAAAGTCTATACACATATCTAAAAATATATAAAAATATACATACAGCTAATGCAAACATAGCAAAATGTTAACAATGGATAAATGAGTAATTGTTGTACTGTTCTTTCTGCTGCTGCATATGCTTGAAATTTTTCATAGTAAGGAGGAGAAAATACTCCTCTCCTTTCTGTTACTTTCTGGGTCAGATAATTTGTATAGTGACCTTATGCATAATTATAAATGCTTGCTCCTCAATGTGCGAGTTGGATGTGCCAAAGGTGAGGATTGACACAGAATCAGCAAGTGAAGACATGGAAGAGAGAATAAGAGGCGCAGGTTGATGGACACGTTGGAGCAGAAGCCTTGGTGGAGGCTCTTAGTGAAGCCAGTTCACAGTTCTGTTCCCTCAATCCTTTGACAGACGTGACATTTAAATTGGATGACGGAGCCATCAGTGCCCACAAGCCGCTGCTGATCTGTAGCTGCGAATGGATGGCCGCCATGTTCGGGGGGTCATTTGTGGAAAGCGCCAACAGTGAGGTATGTGCCTTCCTAAGAGCCTAGTCCTATCTTTGTGAGGGTGCATATGCATGTGTGTTTATATAGAGTGTTTAATTAACCAAATGATTCAATCCTTTTACTGCTTTCATGAAATAGTTCCTTAGCAGTAGTGCTTGAGTGCTAAGCCACTGTTTTCTTAATTCTCCAATTATGGGGAGCTACTGTTTACTGGCCACTTGTGTGTGAGCGCCTGGGTGCATCCCATGCAGTATATCCTTTCATTCTCACCGCTCTCCTTGTCTGTGAAGACGTGATCGGCTATACTTGTTAACAAATGGCACCAGGCAACATGTACCAAAATCACGTACAAGAGGAGCAGAGCCTGTATTCCAATAGTCCAGGAAAGTGAAAAGAGTTCTGCAGTCACTTAAGTCCTGGGCTCAGCTCTGCCCCTAACCATACCGGGGACCTTGAGAAGCCTCAGTCTCCTCATCTGTAAGATGAGGGATATACTGGATTGTCCTTGAGGTCACCATGGGCTACAACACTCTCTGAGGTTCTGATCTGACCCCTCTGCCCAGGTTAGGGGATATAAGGGTTTGTTAACTTTAGGGAAACACTAACAGAGCAAACGGTTACTCCTCTGAACACACCTCTCAACGTATTTAGGTCTAGTGGAAGCAGCTGAGTCACTTGTCAGCCACTGGCTCTGTCTCCAAAAGAGGGATATTCTTGGAGCAAAGCAAACAGTATCTTGGAGACGCTATGTCTTTATCTTTTTTTCAGTTTTATTTTTAACTGATGAATAATAATTGTGCATATTTATGGGGGACAGTGTGATGTTTTGATACATGTGTACATTGTGGAATGAACAAATCAGGCTAATGAGTCCATCACCTCAAATATTTATCATTTCTTTATAGTGAGAATGTCTAAAATCCTCTCTTTTAGCTATTTTGAAATATACATTAACTATAGTCCCCACACTGTGCAACAGATCTCCAGAACTTATTCCTCTTGTCTCACTGCAACTTTGCCCCCATTGACCAACAGTTTCCCTTTCCCCACCACCCCACCAAACCACTCTCTGCTTCTATGAGTTCAGTGATTTTAGAGTACACATATAAGTGAGATTATATGGTATTTATCTCTCTGTACCTGGCTTATTTCACTCAACATAATGTTCTTTAGGTTCATCCATATTTTCTTGAATGACAGAATTTCCTTCTTTTTTAGCACTGCATAGTATTCCACTATGTGTAGGTACCATGTTTTCTTAACTATCCATCCACTGATGACACATAAGTTGTTTCCATATTTTAGCTGTTTTGAATAAGTACTGCCATGAATGTGGGGTGCAGCCTATCCCTTTATCTTTTCACAAGCTCTGTTGGAAAAGAAAAAAAAATTCCATTCAGGCATTTCTAACTCTAGGAGTAAGCAAGCACTTTTGTTAAGTTTTACAAGTATTTTTTAACATCTTTTTTTTAAAAAAAAAACATGGGAACACCCCATCAAGTTTATTGTCCTAAGAGGCTTGTTTTGCTTATCTCAGCATCTCTCCAACCTTTTAAAAGAAATACAGAAAACAACAGCTAACTTTTCAAAAGGGGCACTCACAGGAGAAATCTGAGCACTCCCATTGTGACCCAGGAGCCTACATTTGCATCCCTAAGTAGGGAAACGGAATCCTAGAATCACAAGCCTGAAATGGCTGAGGCTGAAAAGGTCACTAGGCCACCCTTCTGCTTCCAGAACAAACTGCAGCTGCTCCTAAACCAACCCTCAGCAAAGGACTCTCTGCTGTTTGGGAAAAAGACATTAGAATTATCATGATGACCTCTTCTGTTGTTTACCAGCCTTTATAAACCAGAAAGTTCTTACCTATAACTCATCACAGTCTCTCCTATGCAGTCAGAAGTGTTTTGGAGCATGGTTCCTAAGAAGACTGCAGTGGAGTGGAGGCCTCCCAGTTAAGTGGCTATGAGGCCTCCACTTACAAGCTGTGTGGCTTTGGGAAAGTGACTTAACCTTTCTGAGCTCCAGTCTTCTATCTGGAAAACACAATAATTCCCCATAAGAGTCAATACTTGCAAAGCACCTGCATAAGCATTAAATAAATGGTAGCAGTTGCTGGTGGTGCTTTGATGGTTGTTGGTGGTGATGATATTCTTCCCCTCTTGCTTCCAAGAAAAATCTGGGGTAGCCACTAGTTTGCAAAACCTTATCCAACTGGTATTGTACTGACTTCAGTAATCTCCAGAGACAGAGAGCTGGAGGCTTGCTCCCCTCGTTCTCCCAGCTCGCGGCCGCGCACGCTGACCGGGCGGCAGAGGACCTGCTATTAAGCGAGCAGGGGAAGTTGATCGAGGTCAGGAACCCAGGCACAAAGGGACACTGTCAGAGCTGACCTCACGGATGCTAATCCTCTTTATCCCTTCCCAGAATGGACTGTAATCGTCTCCAGATTAATATGTGCAGTAGAGGTGACCAAAACAAAAACTTGGCAGCAAATGTAAGTGCACATGTATATGATCGTTTAACAGCCTCTCCTGGAGGCGGCCCCCTGGTTAGCACACCCTCCTGGAGAGACTCGGTCACTCAGAGCTTAGAACGGTAGCTGAGGCTGTTGGGTATGTGAACATGCACACCAGCTCAAAAGACAAAGACCATGGAACCAAGCAACCGAAGGTCTCTGCCAAAATTCCTTTAGCCAGTATATTAATGCCATGAGCTGTTGACATTTCTGCCCTTTCCTATTCCTTCTCTTTACCTCCAGTGTAGACTACAATACAGTAGTCATGAACTCAGGTCTCAGCGTGACCTTGGGCAAGTGACTGACCCTCACCGTAAAATCCATAGAACGGGGATAACAAGAGAACCTTCTCCAAAGGGCAGAGTGAGCATGCAATTACATGTGTAAAGCATCGAGTTTGGTGCCAAGAACACATAAATGCTCAATAAATATTAGTGACTCTTATGTTAGAGTATTCTTGTTAAATTCTTTCCATTCGGGGTTAAAGATCTCTTTCTCCTGAAAGCCCTAAGTTAAAAAGCTCCCAGTTCCCTTTCTAAATTAGGAAACTATGATACAGGTAGTGATAGGTGTAGGGACGAGGCACCCAGTTAAAGGCTCAATAAATGCTCCATGATTGCCTTAGGTTCATGCTCACACTTGGGATTTGGACTTTCAAGGCCACCATTTAATTATCCCGGGAAAAATCTGAAAACTTGACTCCCCCATGAAATTCAGCCTTTTCTTGTATGTATATCCAGAAAAGAATAAAACATGTCCATGTTCATTGATTTTACTTTAACTTCTTTGTCATTTAATATTCAAGAAGATACTGTATTTTACTTAGATTTTTTCTCATTACTTTTAGTGTAGCAGTAAGCATAATTCTCTCCCCAGAGGTACTCAGCAAGTGGTTCATTAAAAATGCATGCCCGGGTTATAGTAAGCAATGCTTTGGGTCTAGAATACTTTCTCATTCTCTGTAAGACTATCTCTAATTATAAGCCTCATGGTCTGAGCTAATCTTTGCAATTAAAATCTTAAACCAACTAAACTGGAATATAGGACGTTGTTTAGGGTAGCATTATCTTCTCTTTCATTACTATTTTTAAAGCTATATCCAGCAGGTAGGATGCAAAATTTTTTTATTCCATTTCTCCTGTAGCTTTATTTATTTTTTAAAGTGCTATAAAAGGGCCTCTCTGTTGCTACACAGTTAATTATAACTGTTGAAATCACAGAAACAGGCTTTTTTTAAAAAAAAATCAGCCATGATGAAAAAAATGTATATTCTGAAAGTGTTTTTAGTTTGTTCTTATTTGATAGTTATTTATAATGTTACTTGCCAAAAAGAGCCATCACTTCAAAAAATGTTAAGCAAAAAGGAAACAGCAGATCACGGGTGATGGCAAACGTCAGAACACTTCGAGGACATTGGAAGTATTGGGGCAGGGCTGTTCACTGGGCTCTGTCACCTCCTGCTGCCAGAAATAACTTTTTATTTAGGATGTCCATTTTGCCACTTGTGTTTCTAGTGGGCATTTTTTTTCTTTAAGCAATGACTTAGAACACATTCTTGTCCAAAAATACTAAGGTAACCTGAAGAGCGTCAAAACCCAGAATCTCTGTGGAGAAGAAAAAACTTCAGATAGTACCTATTCCAAATTCCTCCTGTATAACAGATGAGGAAAATGAGGGTTAGAGAGGGTGAGTGATTTATCAAAAGTCACACAGCATTCCTAGTCCCCCGTGGTATTGTTTCCAGAAGCAGCAGACATCCCATCTCTGAGAGAGTAGATGTTCACAGGAAGCTCTGGGATTTTTTATAATAACAATTAGTTACATTTTATAGCACTTAGCACTTTGTAAAATGTGGGTACTTTCACTATCAAAATGGTTCAAATTGTAAAGTTTCTCCACTTAGTTAACACTTAATTATCTAGAAAACTGTACTAATCCAAACATCATTCTAAAGCAATGAAGTTTGCCGTGAGTTCACACACGCAGAAACGAGTTTGTGTATCCGTAAATAAATTCATTATCTGTGTAAGATAAATGCCAGTATACATAAACATATACGTATGTAAGCATGCACACAAGTATAACCGGTGTTAGAATTGCTTGAGTAGAAATTAATTATTCATATGTTGATACAGCTGGCTGAAAGGAGGAATAACATTTTAACATCTGAATATTGCAGGTGACCCAGCACGTACAACAGCTTCTTTATTTTACAATAATACCAGTAATAGTTTCTACTCATCGTGTTCTATCTATTGTAGGAGGCTGTGGTAGAAACTTGTCAAATCAGTGACGGTAATGACCCATGCAGCTTATTTATGGAATCATAATTGTTTTCACCAACTGTGTCTGAAAGGGTGGCAGAAGATCAAGTTTCTTAATATTTTTAGGAATTTTTCTCAGCCTTCCCTCTGATACATTAAGGGATCTACCTATCTAAAAGGATAGTCCCTCTCTGAGGTGGCTGGTGGCTGCACAGGAGAATAATAGAGAAAGTTGCTATAACTTAAGCAATTCTGGAACCACACCACTAGGATGCTTAAGCCATGAACCCCCTGTAGAATATGTGGTTATTTTATGTATATGTACGTGTGTATACATACACACACTGTCACACACGCATAGTCGTCCCTTGGTGTCTATGAGGGATGGGTTCCAGTACCCCTTTGTGGATACCAAAATCCACAGTCGTTCAAATCTGTTGTGCAAAAGGGCATAGTTTTTGCGTATAACCTATGCACATCCTCCCATATACTTTAAATCATCTATAGATTACTTTTAATACCTAATATATTGTAAATACTATGTTATTAGTTGTTACACTGTATTGTTTAGGGAATAATGACCAAAAAGAAGTCTGTACATGTTCAGTAGAGACTCAACCATCTCATTTTTTTTCTGAATAGTTTTGATCCATGGTTGGTTGACTCCACAGATGTGTAAACCATGGATATGGAGGGCTGACTGTATATACGTGTGTGTGTGTGTGTGTGTGTGTGTGTTTATGGAGAGACAGAGGTGCAATCATGTATAATATGTAGATGTAATCATATATTTAGGTATAATCATGTATATATAGATGTATCATATATAATATATAGATGTATATCATGTGCTGTATAGAAGTTTATTAAGTACCATAATTAAGTTTATAACCGTTCATTCCTTTGAATTAGAGATCTAATTTTTAAAAACTGTTAGTAAAATATGGTGCTTTGTTGTTCTGTAACCCAATCCTTTCCTTCCTTGGCATTAAGGGTTTCCAGTTCTGCACAGAGTTTTGGGGGTTTTTCTGTTTGTTTTTTTGAGACGGGATCTCACTCTGGCTCAGGCTGGTCTCGAACCCCTAAGCTCAAGCAATCCTCCGGCCTCCACCTCCCAGAATGCTGGGATTACAGGCCTCAGCCACCATGCCTGGCCCTCCCTGGGTTTAAATCCCAGTCACTACTTACTAGTTCTGTGACCTTGGACACAAGACCTAATTAACCTCCCTGAACCTCAATTTCTTTGTCTGTAAAATGGCAAAAATAATAGTCTCCTCCTCCTATGGTGAATACAAGCATCAAGTCAGATGATGTGTGTGGAAAGCTCAGCTCAGTGCCTGGTGCAGAGGAGGCCTTCAATTAAATCCTCCTTAATTGAATGATTATTTTATAATCATCAGCATTCTAGCAATAAACACAAGCGGTACCATTCTATACTACTCCAGGGCCTAGCTCTGGAGTGAGTTAGAGACCTAAAATAACGAGTAGCTGCCATGCAGTGTATATCCCCATTGATTCATGCTCACCCATCCAGAACTGCACATGCCAGGCAGTCCTGGCTCTCTAGCAAACTCTAGTGTGCATTTATATGGACAACAACTGCAGGTACTCAGGAGGGAGGCTGGGGGAATCCTACAGAGGACAGTTCACCATACTCGGTCATACTCCCCCAGTCGTCCCTTTGGATTCTCTGAATCTACTGATACCTGATAATGTGCCAGTAGTTCAGAATTTTTGTGGTTGGAGGAAAAAACAATACAGTGTATATATCACGCTAGCATATCCTGATAGAACATCGGAATCAAGCCGGTCACCGTGGCAGGTCTCTATGGCAGCTAGGGTGCTTGCTCATCCTGTTTCGATATCGCAGAGAGCTGGGCTCTATCATGTGTCAGCAACAGTGTGGTTTGCAGCTCCCCCCACCACCTGTCACGTTGCTAGGAGATTTCTTTCCCCACAATAGAGTATTATAAGATGCCTGGCAAGGAGGGCCCCTAATGTCATCGTACATTTCCAGCCCATTTGTCTGATTTATATGTCCAAATAGCCATTTAAAAATTCCAAACCAGGCTTTGTCAGGTAGCGCCACTCTTTTGTCATCTACAAATCAAACTGTTATGTTTAAAGCCATAAATACTGAATGACTTCTATGCACAGCCTCAAAGCAGGTATCTGAGACTCATCAATATGGAATCACACAGTTGGGATATTTATAAGCAGCATAGCCTGAAAATGTGCCCACTCCCTGCTTTCTTCAGCAGAATTTACCTTTTCATATAACATTTCAGGTATATCTCCCGAACATAAACAAGACATCAATGCAAGCAGTATTGGATTATCTCTATACCAAGCAGTTGTCACCTAACTTGGACCTGGACCCACTGGAATTAATTGCCTTGGCAAACAGATTTTGCCTGCCACACTTGGTTGCACTTGCAGGTAAGGCTGATAACTTGGGGCCATACAGTGTCTGTCATATTTATCAGAATCCCATTTAAATAAAAATAAGATTTCCAGGGAATAAAGATTTATTTTTTTATCACCAGAAATAGGACTGTCTCGTACAGGGTGATATGAGTGGATCGAATTGTGTCAGACCGCCCAGTTCAATTCAACAAATATTGCTTAAGCACCTCCTTAGTGGCAGGCCCTGCTAGGTGATGCCCATGTGAAGTTGAGTAATGCATGGCCCCTGCCCTGGAGGCACACTCCCTGTGCATGCTGAATCATTTGTGCTTCTTGGATTTGGAAATAAAGCTATTCTGTCAACATTATCCCCTTAATATGTGTGCAGACACAGTCTTTAAGAAAGAGGCAGTAGACGCAGTGGTTAAGAACATGGATAACAGAGCCAGACTGCCTGGGTCCAAACCCTGGCTCCACCTTTTACTGGCTAGGCGACTTTGTCCTTTTCTTAACTTCAGCTCTGTCTCAGCTTCCTCGCTCTTTAAAATGGGGATAATATTATTATCCCATAGAGTTGTTATGAAGATTAAATGAGCTAGAATATATAAAGTCCTCAGAACAGTGTCTGGCGCATAGTAAGCATTATGTAAGCGGTTTTCTTAAAGCTATTTTAGAAAATGTTCTGACATTGTCAAGTTCATTTTGGGAGAAAGAGAGAAGAGGGAGACTTGGCTTAACTTCACTAAATCTTTTGTATCGTTTTTGGATTTGTTCAGTTGGTAAGCTGAAAGCGGTCTAGATAAAATATATGCATTTAAACACCTTTTTCTTGAATTTAAGCCTTCAGTATCATTTACCAAAGGTGTTAATTCACACTTTGGGTGTTTATCACTATATTTAGCTGATTCCTAACTATAACCATACAAGCAGAGACAGATAGTGCCTGTTTTGTTCACTGGTCTTTCTCTTGCATATAGAAAAGTGCCTGAGCATATTAGGATCTCAAGAAATAGTTGCTGAATAATTGATGAATGCAAATGAATGGATGAACAAACCAACCAGTCCTGTCTGCACTTGACTTTCTGGCAATGTCTTTAGAAAAAAGACTAATTTATCTGTCCTCCAGGTTCCTACTACACACAACCACCTGGAGATCAAAGTCCTCTCTTTGCCCTGCTTCTTCCTCGAAATCCCTATTAGTTGTTTTTTTTAACTTTTTAACTAATATACCTGAAGCCATAGATTCAAGTGAGTGCACTACTTTTTAAATACTAACTCTAGGAGGCTACAGTGGAAAATTACTTCTTTCAGAAATATGAGTTCCAATCCATTTAATTATCCACAGGTTTTATAATATTTGCCCTTTCAGGATAAATTTCATTTTTTTAAATTGTCAAAAGTTATGTGGAGCCAAATCTGTCAAAAAATGTTTGTGATCAATTTCAGAGTAGTATCATTTTTGCTTAAATATTAAGTCTGGCAATGAAAACATGGCATTGATTTCTCCGTGAAAGTTTATTTTTTAATTGACCCAGATAAAGCTTCTTGTGTGAACTCCAGACTTCTATGTACATACAGTTTTGTTACTAAATGCTGTTATTACTGTTATGGTTATTTAATATAAAAACAGCTCCCCAAGATGATTCCTTTAATGATGTATAGCACTCGTTTTATACTGTCTAGCGTAGAGTGTTTAGAATATGATGTTTAAAAATCAGTTTCTGGGATGACAGTGCTTTCTGAGCCCGTGTTAAATGAGTGTCAAGAAATGTTACAGTTACTTAAAATTAAAAAGCCCACGTGACTTCTCTGGGAAATTTAGTTTCTGTGTTTGTCAAGCCAGCTGATGAGGTTTGTGCCAAAGAAACCATTCCATTCCAGATACCATACTAACCAGATATAGGCACACTGACTTACAAGCACGTGGAGCCAGACCAAAAAGGAAGCATGCTTTGGACAATATACTGGATTAGAAGAGCAAATGCAATGCTAGAGATGACATCAACATCAAAGAGCTAAAAATGCTGAGCTTATACCCATATGTGTCTATCCCAGAGGCAGGTGACAGCCCACACGGAGGCAAGAGACAGTTAGCTCAGCCTCAGACCACAATTTAAATTCGGCTCGGAAGCCTGGAACGCAAGCTCTCAAACAGAAATGGCTCTCCCAGCTGGATTTTTGTTACTTCTGACTGAAGGTCTCCCCAGCCTTTAGAATCCAGGAGGTTGAACAGTACGTCATCCCTCTGTAGCTGCTGAGACAGACGTTTGCAGTCCCATTTCTAATTCCCTAAATAGACTTATTCCTCTGTCACTCAATCTCTCCGCTGTCAGAGGTTATTGAGAATTGGAGCGATGCAAGTGGGGAAACTGTCAAACAGGGACATATCTAGAATCTAGAGGATCCCGGGAAGGTGGTAGACTGTCCAGAGCCACACTGTCGAGTAGAACTTTCTACACTGATGGAAACATCCTACATCTGCGTGGTCCAATACAGTGGTCACATGTGGCCACCGAACACTTAATGTGGGCAATGTGACTGAGGGACTGAACTTTTAATTTGATTTAATTGTAATTAATTTAAGTTTAAACAGTCTCATGTGGCCAGTGGTTACCATCCTGGACAGGACAGTGCAGGTTGGGAGCATTCTGGCTATTTCAGAAACACCAACAAGAGTCCCCAAAGATGTGGGTACAATGTCTGGCGACCAGGACTCTGAGTACAGAAAGGCAGTCAGAACGACCCTGGATTCAATTTGCATGGATGCTCAGGGTTGTGTCCCATATTCCCTCCTTTCTTAAGGGGTTCCAGAGCAACCCCTCCAGGCAAGATATCTGGCTGGCAGCGTGTTGGTTTAACATTCTCCTGCCCCGCTCTCTCCCCCAGAGCAGCACGCTGTCCAGGAGTTGACCAAGGCCGCGATGAGTGGCATGGGCATTGACGGCGAAGTGCTCTCTTATTTGGAATTGGCCCAGGTTTGTAACAGTTTGCGTTTCACCTTTTAAGTGTGTTCAATCAGTTCATTTAATGCTGATAAAACATTCCACTGTTGCATCTGTCTAAATAAAGATGTCACCACTGAGTCACAGAGGCCCCCTGTGTACACTAAGAAGATCTGAGAGTTTTCCGTTTCATGCACCGTTTGGCCTGCTGGGCTTCATTTGCAAAAACAACAAGGACCCCTCCCCCACGCCAGTCCCATTGTCCCCTAAGGCACCAGCTTCACAGGTGGGAGGGCCACTTGGGGCATAATATAGGGAGGTTTTGTCTCTCTTCTTTGAATTCTTGGACATGTATCTGGCTCAGAACAGACGGTTTCTAGAATTCCGTGAAGCCCTGTAATGCCCCCCGCTGGAGTTTTCTAACGTCAGTAGTCGTTAATCTTGAGAACGTAATTCCCTAATCCCAACGCACACTTGCACTCTTCTTCCAGAGAAGGTCCAAGATCCAGTTTCAGCCTCATCACTGAATAACTTCCTGCAAGCACACAGCCTCAATCTCCTCATCCATAAAAAATGGGGAAGGCAAATTCTCATCCCACCAACCTTACAGATTATTTTGAGAATCAAGAGGGAGAGAATGTTCAAGAAAGAGCACTAAAGAGTGGAAGCCCTCGTATGATGCAGGGCACACATGTGGAGTGATCTAGTCCCCGACTTAGGCTGATGAACAGTGAGTTTATGCTCTGAGAGAACGAAGAATAAATTCTTCAGTCTTTCCTTCAGCCTGCTGGGTTTGGCTGCCTTTGCTCTCTCTTGGTTAGGGCAGTGGCTTACGAAGTCTTGGGTCAGGCAGTTTAAATCAATATTTCTCAATCAAGGGAGAGGAGGTGGCATCGCGCAGGTGTTGCTCGTGCCCTTCCAACTGTGGCCACAGGAGATGGCTCAGGTCCAAAAGGAGGAAAGGTACAATAGAACTTTACAGCGACCTATTCGTTCGGACTGAACGTTCAGCAAATATTTGTTATTGTCTCCCCAAGTACCCCAGGCTGAGGACATGTACATACAAGGGTAGGTTGTCTGCCCTTGGGCAGTCATAAGCAAGTGAGAGAAACAGACGCGGACACAAATTATTAAAGTTATAAGTTCTGAGAACAGACACGTATTGCAGTAAAACCATCAAGTCCCCATCAAAACTGGCTGTCTCCATTTGGAATTTGGAGTCTCTGAAACAGGCCTGGAGGACAGTTTATGACCTGTGCTCCTCCGGGAAGTTCTCCTCCTGGAGGAAAATGAAATGACACAGAATTTCACATAGGGCCAGTCCACTTGAGGTAATGATTTGCAGTTATGTCTATTTGTTTGCTCTGTGTTTCTGCCTTGTCCCCCCCACTCACGCGGCCACACACACACCCTAAAAGAAAATAATGTAATTATGGTACTGCTAATCCCTGGCCACCCTGGGCAGGAAGAGTTTAGGATAGAGTCTCCCACATCTTAGCTCATTTATTAGACCCTAGCCCAGTGATGTGCTGACAAGTGTTTAACAGTCAGCTTGGGGACAGGTGGGAAGCTGATCTGTTGCATTTTTCAATTGCTGTGGTGTAAATACCCCCCCCACACACACACACACGCCAATGTAACAACATGAAGTCACTGAACTCAGAACAGGGAAGAAATACACACAGTCGGCTCTCTCGAGCAAGTACAAGCCAACCTGGCATACCACTGCCCCAGTCTGCTTTCAGAGAGAAATCTAACATCAAGAGAGGTTGAGGCCGGGTACAGTGGTTCGGGCCTGTAATCCCAGCATTTTGGGAGGCCAAGGCAGGAGGATCGCTTGAGGCCAGGAATTGGAAACCAGCCTGAGCAACAGAGCAAGACCCTAGCTCTACAAAAAATGTTCTTAAAATATTAGCTGGCCATGGTGGCACACACCTGTAGTCTCAACTACTCGGGAAGCTGAGGCAGGAGGATCACTTGAGCCCAGGAGTTTGATGTTGCTGTGAGCTAGGCTGACGCCACGGCACTCTAGCCCGGGCAATTATTGGCCTTCACAGTAGAGATACGGGCCACAGAGGAACCACGCTGTAGGTTCCAGGGTTTCACTTGAGCAAAGAAACATCCAGAGCAACAGATAACAGAAGGGAGGCCTGAGATGGGTGCAGACAGAAAGGGTGAGGGGTCAGGAAAGTCCCAGATCTGGGGAGGGAAGGGGGAATCAACTGTTGATTTTTGAGCATCAGGCCTTTCTTCCTCACAGCTACCTCAGCTGCCACCTTCCTGAGCATTTCTCATAAAAAAAAGGGTGGGGCATTTGGGTCCCTTCCACCTTGCCCAGACCACCTGCTCTTATGTAACCAGAGGACAGGTATAGGACAGTCACACATTCTGCAGTCTCCTCTTTCGGATCTTTGGCCCCAGCAAGCCGAGCTCTGACATGCGACACGGAGTATTCCATTGCCAAGCTTCCCTAAACAGAGATGACATCGCTGCTCTCTGCTGTTGGCTGGTACCTTCCAGAGGCTACGGTGGCTTATCACTAGAGGGCCAGGTGATGGGGGAGGGAGGGAGGGTGAGGTATACTTTAAACTGGTGATCTGATACCGTGATTATTTTTGGTGGACCTATCACAGTGGGGAAGGGAAGGGTGTCCAACACCACACTGGCTGGTATCAGAGCCATGGCCAAAGTCAAAACAGTGAGGTCAAAACAAAAGGTCTACTTAATTAATTACACAAGCCCTTAATTTCCTTTCACCCCTACAATGGTTTCCAATTTCTTCGTAGCCACGCTTTAGAAAATTCAGTCTGACCCCCTTTTGGTCACTTCCTCTGCAGTTTCACAATGCCCACCAGCTGGCCGCCTGGTGTTTGCACCACATCTGCACCAACTACAACAGCGTTTGTTCCAAGTTCCGCAAGGAAATCAAATCAAAATCTGCAGGTGAGACTGCACAGAACAACACCTCCCGGCCCGCAAGCCCATTCATCCAGTTCTCCTCCCCTCTGGCTGAAGCGTTCACCTTCCATGTCCCTGGGAAGGAACACGGTCAGCAGACAGCTCATGGACAAGTCCTTGAGACTGGCTGGCAGTCACAAATTCATGTGACATGGCACAAGGAATGGTAGGACTGGGGATTAGGGTGGGCTGGAGCTCGGGGGGCCCCACCGCAGAGCATGCTGAAGTAGCGATGCTCCCCCTTGTCTGGGGAGGCCAGCGTGGGAGCAAACTTAGACTCCGAAATCAAGTGGCCCGGGGTTCAGGTTCTCTGTGCCCAGCTGCATGACTAGAGGCAAGAGAGTCTTCCTCTTAGAACTTCAGTGTCACCTTTCGCAAATGTTGCTAATCGTGGTCCCTGCCCACATCTGGTTGATGAGAGGATATTTGAGAAGCATTAGGCCCAACCTAGCATGTAGAAATGATAAATGAGCAGCGGGTATTATCATCTGTGTCTTTGCTTCGCCAGACAACCAGGAATACTTTGAGCGGCACCGCTGGCCCCCCGTGTGGTACCTGAAGGAAGAGGACCACTACCAGCGCATGAAAAGGGAACGAGAGAAGGAAGATATTGCACTAAAGAAACATCACTCGAGACGGAAGTGGTGCTTTTGGAATTCATCTCCAGCGGTCGCCTGAAGAGGAAGAGGAAAAAAAAAATCAGTAATCTGATACGCCGCTTTTCAAAGCGCTACTGTAAAATTAGTCTTCTTATTAGCGATATGATGTAGTTCAGGTTTCAGGCACTGACCTTCCTCCACTTTTGTGCATTTATCTTTGTTAGGATCAAAGCACAAGCTCACCATCAATGAGCCTGGACAAAAAGGGAAGCTGACTCACTGCATTCCTTAAACTAATATGTATATTTTTTTGTTGTTGTTAGGAGGCTTAATAAACTTTAGTCCGTTATTTTGTTTCTTTTTATACAAAGAAAAAAAATCCAGCTTTCATGTTTCTGATTCCAAATTGGAAAATATTTTTATATGGTCTCTTGTATTTTGTTGAAATAAAAATACTATGTATTGCTTTATTTTACAGGCCACAAATTGACTACAAAGTCGCCCTGTGATTTCTCTTTGCCCACGTGACCACTGAGCATTATTACATAATTAGAGGGTTATCCTTTTGTTGTGAAGTAAAGGGTGGGACTTACATTCCCCCCAAAGTGCAAGCTGGAGAGTGTTTAATCTTTGTTCTGCTGAATAACATCGGTATCATTACCAAGTCAACTCCAAGAGTGTGTATTTACAATATTTGCCGTGTAAGTGCTGCTAATTATATGGTTATAC
This sequence comes from Lepilemur ruficaudatus, assembly GCA_963574885.1. Lineage (NCBI taxonomy): Eukaryota > Metazoa > Chordata > Mammalia > Primates > Lepilemuridae > Lepilemur > Lepilemur ruficaudatus. Next base: position 28,016 of record CAUYRT010030251.1, read on the forward strand.
GTGCCATGTAAAATATAGTGATATCAAATATTCTGTTGTTTAAAATGTCTAAATTCAAGAGGATAATCTTTGTAATCATTAGAAGGGCTTATTAAATCCCAGCATTATCCAGGGCAAACTCGCTGGTGGACCTGAATACATAAGATACCATTAGAGCATTGGTGTTTGGATTGCCGTGTTAGGGTTTATGTCTCTCAGTGTTCCTTGATCTCGCCATGCCTCTGCATGCAGATTCTCCACTGACTTGAATTGAGATGGGCAAGAGTCCCCGGACTCCATCCCGCCACCTACAGGCTTGTCACATCTCACCACCGAAAACAGGCTTCCTCAGGTCTCTCACCTGTGGCCAACTTCACTTTATAAGACCCATATTTTTAACTCTTCCCAGGGAAAATCCATGTCGCCGCAGACGCAGGCTAAGGCAGACCACCCACTCCTGCTGCCATTCAGCAGGGCCTGTGAAAGCACAGAGCTGGAGGCCGGGTCCCTGCCTTCTCCAACACAGAAAGGAATCTAATTCCAAGAGTCTAAGCAATGGTGCTATTGTGAGTTAGTTCTGACCCTTTGTCATTCTGAGTTTTCAGTGTTAAAATAGAAAGTGTAGGGCAGGGCAGCTTTCGTGAGGCAGTCAGTCATTACTTCTGTGTAAAGTAAAATGTTACAGCGCGTGCACACACACACACACAGAACATGGTAATGCCATAGCGCCACACCTGCCGTGGCTACTGTGTGGCCAGGGCTGCTGCTCATTCTGTTGGAAGGTCAACTTACTGATGCTAAGGGCTGTTTCTTGTTCTTATTCTTTTTGTTTGTTTAACTTTTCAGAGAAGATGAAAAAAAGATAGTTGAGTGCAAACCCCAATGTTGACAGCCGTATGCATTTGCAAATCTATTTAGATTACAGATGGGCATTTGTTACTGGCAGTGGAAACATACCAGATACAAGAGCTTGGGGAGGCCCAGAAATGCATCACCTTCTCATGAGAAAAGAGGTGGCAGTGGAGTAGAAATAGTTGTAAATGCAGCCACCTTAATGTTTTTTCAATAGGGTTGTAAATCATTAATGCAAGGAGAAAGGAGACGGAATGAGAGGATAAATATCAAGACCCAGGAAGAATTGGCATGTATCCCATCATAAAATAGTAGAGGTTGAGTTTTCAGTGAGTAGTCATAGTTGGATTTTTTACAACCAAAGCTCCCATTTGATTGTAATCTTGCCAAAATGTCATGGACATATAAATGAACTTGGGGTATAAGCAATAATTTCCACTAGTGTTGTTATCAGCTGCTGTAACCAAGTGGCTGGTTCATTTGGTTGATGCTGATTATGGCCTTTAACCATGGTGGTTTCTTGTGTGTTTTTTATTTCACAAAAAGCCAATAAAATTGTTTAGCTATAAAATGCCTCCCGTTTTGTTTTAAGGACTTCCATCATATCATGCCTGAAATTTAATAGCTTTTTGATACTGGGTCATGGGGGCTTGTGTGTGTGCCAGTCACAGAGCAGTTTGAATGACTTGTCATCTTTGTTTTTGTATTGTCAGCAGATACTGCAATGCCATAATGTAAATGAGGTGTCTGGCTCTTTGCTCTTGACTAATACAGTACATCACTGGGCACGGTGCAGCTTTGGGAGATAGACGTCTCTATCCTAATGGACTTATTATAATCTGGGTTTGGACAATTCTGCCAGCAATTCAGTGAAAGGTCAGAGTTGGTGAGCTCATGTAGAAGTCTTTTCTTCAGAAGAAAATCTGAGAAAGTCTTTAGGAAAAAATTGTAAACAATATCAGGACTTCTATGTAGTGTAATGGTTACCCAAGCTCAAGAGGGAAAAAGAGTCTTCAGATTTCTTTCACAGGGGCACTTCTGAGTGGCAAGTATTAACAGCTGTAACTCCAATGGGAAGGAATTGACCACTATATGAAATAGCTATAAAAAGAAGACAATGTGATTGCCAACACATTCACACACGGTTTAAAGGTGGGTGGTCCCATCTGTGGCACTCTTTACATAAGGCATACCAGTGGAGTCTTCTGTTAAAAGTCTTGGTCTAAGTTTCTCCTAGGGTGATGCCTGGCAAATCATCAGGGATTTCAACACCCCTGTATTGGCATTTTCAGAATCACAAATCCTACTGGTCTAGAGAGAACTCAAATATTTTCATTGTGGACACTCAAAAGAAAAAGTCCAATGTTTGTAAGATTTTTTATCACACTTCCATCGTTTGGTAGTTCTCAGTCATTGAATTGATTCAGTCTTTCATCACTCTGACACTGGCTGAGTAGAATGAATTCTACTAGTCACAGGGAAAAACAAAGTGAATCCTGAGTTTGGAAACTGTTTTGTGAGTGCAGCATTCCTGAAATGAATGCTTATCTACAAGCTGAAAATCTGCTAGCCCTTTTCTTGAATTAGATATTTTATGAATTGAGATATAGATATATTTATATTAATATCTCTTAATGGTTGCTAGTGAACAAGTAACATTTCTCTTTTCTAGAAAAATGTGATTTAGTGTATAAAAGTTGTAGAGGTAAAAGTTAACCAGGGAGAATGCATTTGTTTTGTATGTGTATATGTGTGTAATTAATCAAAAAAACAGCATAACAAAGGGAAAAAAAGGCTAAAGACAATTAGAAAAGAAGGAAGCAGGGAGGGATGAGGAGGTAGGGAAAGAAGGCAGGAAGGAGAAGGTCGATGAGCAAAGCCAGGAGTTGAAGTAAGCACTCTGAGCCACGGATGTACTCTTTCATTCAAAGTGCTAATTTATGAGATTACCACATATCTCACAACTTAATTCATTTTCTGATGAAGACTTTGTTCTCTTGACTTTTCAATTAGGAAGCAGGTGACATATGCAACATGAAAGGTTCAGACTTAGAAGTGAGGATACTATGGTGGCATCACTGGTGACCTCCTGTAAAAGCAATGCTTCTGTAGAAGCAATGGCATTCCTTTTGGCTGTATTTGAAAATTCCTGCCCTTCCCCCATGCTGTAAATTGAATATTGTTACTTAAGCTATTTAGATGCATGGTTTTTTTACTGGGTTAATGCGCTCATCAGATATTTACAGACTGTAGTCTACAAGATAAGGAAATAATTTATGAACAGATAACTCTTGGGTGGAAACCTATAAATCATGCAGTTGCACACCCATAGACGTGAAAGTGTAATAAACAGGAGCAGACAAGAAGCAACTTGCCAGCACCTCACCCATTGCTCACAGTTCAGCAGAACAGAACACCTTAGTGACATGGATTCCCAGTAGAACACAGATGTAATGAAGGCTACCTAAATGTGGCCCCATGGAAGGAGTATTTAAGTTCTTTGAGCCTGAATACGTTCTCAATCCCAAAGACAAGAATGGTTAGATATTATAAGCAATCAATGAGAAAAAAACTTGATTTATTTCTTTCTGCTTAGATGCCAACAAAAATTTGGACATTTTTTCATTCCCTCCCAATCTGATGAAAGGAGTATCACCTGATCTGATAATTCATGGTTGTACAGTCCCATGTGGGTTGATACACCCAAGGAAGGTTAAGTTTGACTGTTGTGTGAAAAGATATACAAACTCTCTAAGCTTTAGTCATCTAGGAAATGGGAATGGGTTTCACCGAGTTCCCAGTATAGGGGAATTAAATGAGATAATTTAGGTAAAGCAGTTAGCATAGTAAGTGCTTACCTTGCACATAGTAAGTACTCAGTAAATAGAAGCTAAATAGAAATGAAGGTGAACCTGTGTACTTAGCACGTTGAAAACCAAGGCAAGAAATCTGAGAGAGAAGGCAACCGTGCATGTCCCCGAATAGAACAGCATGGTCTTTTCCTGCCACTTTCTTCAACCAAGCGCCAACCTTGCTGCTGAGTGCTTCAGGACAATGGTTAAAGAATTAGAAAATAAGAGCCATGGGAACGTAAAAAATAGTAAAAATAATGGGCAGAGGAGGGTGGCGCTTTCTAAGAAGACATTTCCCCTCACTGGGCCTCTCTTGTGCTGTTGGGTAAGGTTGGGCCACCTCAGGGTTAAGCTTGGCTGAGCCTCTGGTCCACTCGGGACACTTTCTTCTTTATTGTTCCCAGTCATTTTTTTCCTTAGTTTTTTTGAAGGTTAGATGCAAAAATTCTAGTTAGCCATGCTCCTCGGTGCTTGGCACATGCCACCCTCGGTCAATGAAGACCCTCCCTTTTTCATCTTCTCCTTCCACAATATGCACTCCCACTTCATGTTCAATGCATGTCTCTAAACATGTGGGCATCTCCTTATACAGTGTTGTCTCATGAGCACACTCGTTACACAAATGGTGTCACGTAACAACTTCTATTCTGTGATCACGCTGCTTTGGGAATCTAACCACGTTACTATATGTGCACCCTGTCCATGGCTTAGTGTCCCATAGATGGCATCTGCCACATTCTCCTCTCCCATTCTATGGGTGATAGGACCACTAGTCAATCCCCACTCCTCGGCCCTGCAGTGACCCTGCCTGTACATGCCCTGGGGTCCAGATCCCAAAAAGAGATTCCAGGTCCCACTCCAGACATTATGGAACCAACTTCCTGAGGTGATGGACTTGTGTTGGGACATTGAACTCCATGATGAAAATCCTTCCCTACCCCAGCACAAAGACAGTAGGATTTGACAGAATTCAAGAGTCTGAGAATCTGAAAGGCTCTGAGCCAGCCTAGAGCCTGGCTGCCCTCTGACCAGCAAGAAGAGAAATTAGGTTTAGCTTCCTATCACCTGAGAGACTTAAAGAGGCCCTCCTGGTCATGAAAGGAGTCAGCTGTTAGTAGGAGTTATTCCATCCCATCTGGCGTTGGTATTTTATGTCATCTGATGACAAGAGGCCAAGATGATTTGTTAAGAGTCCCTTGAATACTAAGATGCCTAGTTTTCTGCCTCAAAAAAAAAAAAATCTGCTGCCTTCATCTCATCATTTCACAATGTATTCCACTATCAAAACACCATGTTCTATACCATAAATATATATAATTTTTATTTATCAATTATACCTTAATAAAACTGGAGGGGAAAATTCCCTAGTGAGCTTGTGTGCATGCGTGGAAGTTTACCTTCTAATTTTATCCTTCTGCATATGAAATCTAAAGACAAAGCAACCTACCAGTATAAATTCTGTGGATTGTTCAAACTGTCTCAGAAGTCCTGGACAAATCCTCTCTTGAACATAAAATTTTCCCTCTCTCCTAGTTTCACCACCACCTAATCAGATGGGGGATATTCAGACTGCTGTGATTTCTCTCTCCGCCCCACCCGCATGCACATGCTTGGCCCCCACTGCCACTGTCACTGAGATGTGTACCTGAGAGATTTCCTTAAAAATAAGTAAGTGTAATAAATGGCCAGATACTTGAAATTTTCAACTCTTAGAGAAACGGGGTTACCAATCTTTAAAAAAAAAAAAGGGGAAAACAAAAAAAAAAATGCTGCGCACTATCTCGCCAGCAAACGCGGTGCTGCTGTGTGCTGCGGCTCTGCTTTTGCATAACGTTTGCGTAGATAGCCCGGGGGTGAGGCCTCGGGTATGGTAAGATGCACTTTCACACACGCTCTTTCAGTTTTATTCAAATGTTTCCGTTTTATTCAAATGTCTCCATGCCCGACTGAATGGATCCATCATGTTCCAAACGAATCTTGGCACCACCTTCCCAGAGTCTAAAACACGGATGTGCGAACCGTGAGTTCACATTTTGAGCAAATATTCTATGGCCAAGCACTGTAAGTACTAGGCGAGCGCCCCTCTCCCTTGGTTCCCACAACGTCATCTCTGGGGGAGGACAAGGGTTCCCCAGGGCAGACTCTCGAGGTGAAGACTCACAAGCTAGTAGCGATTTATTTAGGAAGTGCGCTTAGATGGGACGGAGAAGGGGGTGGCAGCGGGGTACCGGGAAGGGTGGTAAGTTTCGGGAAGTCCAACTCAGCCTGGTCTCAAGGGGCGCTCTGGAGGAATATAAAAGGCCACCACACCATAGAGTTGCCTCGTACATTCCTGCACTGGGGGTCGAAGTGTACAGTGGAGGGGGAGGGGATAAGGTAACCACTGGGATTTCAGGCTGCGCAGTTGGGGAAAGTGGCCCCAGCACTAAGGGGGAAATCACAGTCACAGATGCCCGCTCTTAAAAACAAACCAAAGAACACGGAAGCTGGGAAGGAGCACCCAGAAGAGTAAAAAGAATGCAAGGACATTCTTTTTCCATTCGGTCTGGAAGGAGCACAGACCGATCTGCCCACTAACCTCTATTTTGAAATTCTGAAAAACAACCTGGACTATTCGATGGGGGTACACTGAGAGAAGTTTTGTGTGCTGATGAGAAACTATGTATGAAAAAAAAATGCATCTTTTTTTTTTTTTGCTGCTGTGTCAATAAACACTCAAATCCATTTGCAGAACATCAAAAAAATTCATTTTAATTAATTTTTCAAAGGTATAGAACCTCAAACATATTTCCTCCCCAAAAGCGTACGCAAGACTTATTTGAAAGGGCATCATTGAATTTGTGAAATCAAACTTTGTAATGATTTACTTGAACCTAAACAAATTTCTGCCTTACAACATTTTGTAGACCTCCACCAATTTCTTTCCGAAAAAGACCCAGGCTGGCAATTCAGATTCTCCCTCATCACCCACCTCACCCCCTACACACGCACAGAAGCAATTAAGTCCAGGAGAAATGAATCAAAAATTAAAGATTTGAGGTAGACTTTTAAATTTTTTATTTAAATACCAACTGTCTGATTTCCATGGGGTTCACGTCCTGATTTTTATTTCACCTACCATACGACCTAAAAATAAAAAATAAAAAAAGATCATTGCTCAAAGGCCAGGTACTGGAACCTAGACCTGACTCTCAGTTTTAATCAATGGAGCATTCCTCTAACCCCCTCCCCGTCCAAACCCTAAGCGACCCTGCCAGCTGCGGCACAGCGCAACATCTTTCCTTGGATCCTTTTTCTGGTTTTGTTCATACAATTATGTAGGGAACAGAATGGTTTTATTGATCCACAGATCCTCTTGCAACTTGCTGAAGGAAGACAGGAAGAGTAAACATCTGAACTCATCCTAGTGGGTATTTTTTTTACTGTTTTTTCATAGCTCGGGTTGTTTCTGAATGATGGATGCATTGGTTGGAAACAGGAGTGAATGATGTCTTTGTGTGTAACTGTAATCTTTGTTGAAACTAGCTCCTTCCAAAAACGGCGTTCCTCTCACAGAGACTGATGTTCAGATCTGTTGAGACTGATGTTCTCAACAGCAACTGACGTTCACATCATTCAAGGTGAACGGAAACGTGGCGGATTACACCTATGACAGATGTTAGACAGAATACTCATCCAATAGGCTTCCTAGAGCCATCCAACTTCCAACTTTAAAATACTTTAAGCGTGATTTCTTCACTATAGTATAATTGTTATTTTCACCACCACATGCGGTGTTGGCACAGTCATGTTAGGAGGGAACCCTCAGCCCCCTGTCTATGCTTCCTCACAACAAGGCCCTCATGCTAATCCTGCTTAGAGGTAGGGAGAGGGAGGCTCCGGGAGGATGAGTTATTTTACTAAGGTCACAAAGTTTGTAAGTGGCCGAGGAAACAGTAGAAACCCAGCCTGTCTGAATCCAGATCTACTCTCCAGCTTCTCATTCGTTTTATAACCGAGCAAACAGACCCAGGGAGGCTGAATAACTTGCCAAGTTTGCACAACCAGTACCAGAGAAGCGATTTGAACTCACTCCAGTACTCATTAACTATTTCCTTTGCACCCTAACTTACTTATGAGGACCCTGAGGGCCACAGAATGTAAGTGACTTGCCGCAGGCCACAGAGTCAGAGAGGGCTCCTGAGCCCAAGGCCAGTTCCCAGGCTTGTGCCACTTCCTCTCAGGTATTTCTGTACGCTGCCCGCGCCAATTCCCGGTCACTACTGACAACCCTCCTGTTCTCTACTCGAGGCCACGTCTGCAAACTGTCTCTCACCCCTGCACAGGCCGCTTATCGCTGTGTGCACAGAGCCTCGGGGTCGGGTTCCAGGGTCCTTTTAATGAAATATGCATCTCCCTTTCACTTCACTAGTTGGCTAGAGTTTAACCTGCGATGGGGTTCTGGGGTCATCCAAAGGTGACGGGTTGTAATCTGCAGTTACAGGTAGCGAGTGGATGAACCCTGAGCTTGGCACAGGCAGACTCTGTGGCTGTGTCTTTGTTCTCTGGGGATGCAGGAGGCCAGCTGCAGGCGGGTATTTCTTTGGTAATCCATGTTTAGAAGACACCTCCTTGGGAGAGATAACAATGACATAGAATACCCATTCCCTGCCCTCAAGTGTCTTGGCAGCAAACACAGGAATTAGGAGGAGACAAGGCAGCTTGAGGTCATGCGAACCCATAAGTCTTTCAGGAGGCAGCAAAGTGAGTGCACCAGGAGATCCCGGGTAGTCAATGCGAGCACGTACAGCACAGAACATGCCGGAAGTTCACAGAAGGGCAGATCAGAAGCAGAGAGACTGAGGCTCCACATTGCCATGACAGATGGCTGGAAAAAGAGTTTTACCCAGGCCCCAGTCACTAGTTATGTCCCCTCTCCCAACCCTAAGTCTTCCTCCAGTACACACATCGCTGCTCTAACCCTCACTGCACACAGCAGGTCCTACAGCCTGGGTTGTCACTTTGGGCAAGACTCCCTCCTCACCCTGGTCCTCAGGTACTGTGGTATTGGGGAATTTGGGAGTATTGTGTTCAGCATCATAATACTTAGATGATGAGTTGAAACTGCAAGTGGAGATCCAATAATTCAGTCGAGTTCCTTGGGGTCAAGGGCATATATATATGGCCCACAGATCTCAGCAATGAGAGTTTCGTTGCAAGGATCCTTAGGCATAAAATGTAGGAAGAAAATTGGTGCAGTCATCCCAAGTCTCACTTCTCTCAGTTCTGGATGCAGGTGGTTCACAGCTGCCAGGAAGGGCACAGCAACACCTGGGACCAAACCCCCTCCCCTGCCCCGAGCTGGGAGCTGGGAGACCCACCCTCTCATTGCCCACTCTACATTTTTCCTACCAGGATAAAATATAATAGTGTTGGTTTGATACCACCTGGTACAAAGCACCTCTCTTGGGCAGAGCCAACCTCCTTCACCCCACGGCCTTTTGCTTTTTGGTTTGTATGACAATTCCCAGGCCCAGCCACAGTGGTCAGAAGAACAACTGATTTCATTTCCAGAACAAAACATTCCACATGAATGACGAGTACCAAGACAGGAAAGCAAAGCAAAACAAAACAGGTGGGTCCATTTCTATCAAAAGTTGACTGTCCGTGTCTGTGAGGTTTTGTGAACCCCTCCTTCTGTCTCCCCATTACAGCCACCTCAGCTCTTTTGTCTGTTTCTAAGATCACTCTCTCTTGGATAAGGCTCAGATGAGAATTCCCCTGCCCTTTGGAGAAACCCAGGGTCCAAGGCCTGCCTCTGAGTAGCAAGCTTTGTAGCAGGGATCTGAAATGAGGAGAAGACATGGGGAGAAAAAAGAAGGGAGGAGGGCAGGGTTAGCAGAGCCTGAGGAAGTGTCCAGCCACAGCCCATTGGCAGTGGGTGATGGTCGTCAAGGCCACATAGCTCAGAGTTACTTAATGTAAGCAGCTGTCACTCAGGCTTGGCAGCGCTCCTGGGACTGTAGTATGTTGACCATTGACCTCCTAAGCCTGCTCTGCTGCAGGCAGAAAAGTGAGACAGACATACTCCTTGGATTCATCGCTTTTCTTAGGACATCACCCCCATTGGGAAGCAGATAATGCTAAGATTTGATGGCTTGGATTCTTGTGGAAAGACCATGAAAGATTCCACTAAATAACCTCCTTCCCAAAGCAGAAAGGTGTAGTGATTCTCCCCAGATATATCAACATGAGAATCACCCAAGGGACTTTTGAAAATGACAGATTTTCCATATCAGAATCTCTGGAGAAAAGGGCAGCCCAGCATTCTATATGTTTTGAAAGTTCTCCATTAAATTCTAATGACCAGCCACTGTAGGGAACCAGCTAAACTTAAATTGAAGGAAGATCTGGAGACTTTACAAGGTATCTATTTGCACAATTGATACACATGTAGGAAGGTCCCTCCTGAAATGGTGAGCTCATGTTCAGATGCCTGGAGTCAGGACATTGTGCAGTGGTGAGGAAGAAGGAAGGAGACCATGTAACTCTCCAGCCTGCCCCCAAGAACTTTGGTCTGGTCCCCTGTGGGAAAGCGTGCGGAAACCAAGTGGCTGCTCTCATAACAAACTCTGGCCACAAGCAGTAGGGCCCCTGAATAACAGACACAAAATGAAAACTTACTTCCAGTGGTGTGCTGGTGCTGGCCTGTACCAATTTAGGAGAACAAATTGTTAAATTTTTGGGAATTTGCAAGCCAATAGACATCAAGTAGGCAGCTTGAAATTAGCCGTGGTGGGAGTATTTATACTTTGAAAACTGGAATAAGAACTTTTCTTTCTTTTTTATTTTCTGGAGAACCAGTGAGTAAACATTTATCAGAACCCTACTGCCTTCTTCCCATTCTTTGGGAACACAGTACTTTTGGCACATAAAGCTTTTGACAGTCAGGCACATCATCATGGAGCCACAACCAGCAGCCATGGGCGTGGGGTGTCTTCCTCAAGGAACTTGGAGGCAGGTGACATCAGCAAGCAGGATGATTCAAAAGAATATAAGAAGACTGATGTAGGCATATGTGAAACACTGTCCCCTGCCAGTACAGAAGCAGCTCCAGCACTGTCACCTCTGGGGCTTCTGCCCTGTCCACATTCCCATCAGGGAGGGCGTTTGCCTGGGTGCATTTGTCTTCTTGAATGTTCCACTTCCGAGGGCTGAGATGACAAAACAGCACTTCCACCAGACCACGTTCCTCCCTCCTTTGCCATTTAGTGTGAGCTCTATTACTCATGAACTCTTCTGATTTTCTTAATGCCAAAAGCTTTGCTGCCAGAAGCACGGAATTGATTTTGTGGAGTAGTTTGCACACTTCGAGATGCTCTCATTTACTTATCTGAAAGGATTGTACCCTGGGCTGGGCATTGCACTGGGCCAGGCAATGCAGGACACTGGGTTTCTGGACCACATTTCCTTGGAAACCATGATGCCCTGAGCTGAGGCCCAAGAAGAGCTCGGGGCACACTGACCACCCCCCTCCCCACAACCCTGCCCATGGTGCGCCCAAGCCTTCCCCCACAGTGGTAAATGAGACTCCAGAGGCTACTGCCAATTCCACTCTGGCCAGCTCCCAGCTGCAGAAATGCTCTAACAATATTTATAAAAATGGATTATGCTGTGGACATTAAGCCTTCTAAATGGCCATGCCCCACTGGGCTCTGTTTACTCTGAATGAAGGGCATGGTGTGGTGGGATAAGGATGGGCTTGGCAACCAGATGCATTGAGTCCAAACACCAGCCCTGCTGCTGCAGCAGTAACCACATCCCTCCCAGCCTCTGTTCCCTCATTTTCAAAGTGGGCTAGTGTGCAAATTAAATGGTAAAACCACTGGAGCGCCTCCAGCAGGCCTTGGCACAAATAAATGTCCAATAATGGTGGTGCTTTTGATTACCAAGAGCTTCCTCTTCTTACCAACCTCTTCTGAGCATTAACAATGGCAAAGTAAACTGTTTTTGAATCTCTTTGGCCCTTGTAGTAGGCAGAATAATACCCCTCTCCCCAAAATGCCCACATCCTAATCCCCAGAACCTACGAATGTTACCTTACATGGCAAAAGGGATTTTGCAGGCGAGATTAAGATAAGGCTCATGAGGTAGGGAAGTGAGCCTGGAATGTTCAGGTGGACCCACTGCAATCACCAGGGTCCTTAGAGGTGACAGAGGGAGGCAGGGAAGGGAGAGTCAGAGAAGGAGAGGTTAAGACCAAAGCAGCAATCAGGTGATGCAACGCAGATTTGCAGGTGCTAGACTGCTGGCTTCCAGGTTTGAGGAGGGGGCCACGAGCCAAGGAACACAGGCAGACTCTAGAAGATGGAAAAGGCAAAGAAATGGATTCTCCCCTGGAGCCTCCAGAAGGAACTCAGCCCTGCCAACACCTTAATTTCAGCCTAGTGAGACCCATTTCAGACTTCTGACCTCCAGAATTGTAACATCATAAATTTGTGTTGTTTTAAACCATTGCATTATGATAATTTGTTACCGGAGCAATAGGAAACTAAAACAGCCTTTAATTCCTCTCCACCCTAGAAGATCTGCCAATCCCCCCTCCTCAATTCTGGGACATCCCTGGAATCCTCAGCCTGGTTCTGGCCCTTCTGAAAAGCAAAGCCATCCAGCCCTGTCTAGATGAAAGGGAGGTCAAGTCTGACTTGAGACAGAACCACAGCAATAGGGAACATTGAGTGCTCCTGACACGTATCAATTCATTTAATCCACACCACACATCCATAAAGTAGGTACCTTATATCCCCCTTTTGCAGATGGGAAAACTGAGGTACAGAGACATTAGGTAATTTATCCAAGGTCCACACAACTAGCAAGAGGAGGACTTAGATTTGAAACAAGGAAGTCTTTCTCCAGAGTCTAAAATCTAATCCACTGTTCTAAGTGGCAAAAAGTCCACACCCTGAGAGAGAGGTGCTGGCAGGGCCTGATTAGGTTTTTCCCTCCAGAGACTCACCACAGAAGCTTGATCCGAGACTTCGAACAGCTGTCTTTACTCCCCCTCTAGAGTCCAAAGAGCAGCTAGAGAGAGAGAGGGTGGAAGCCAATGTACCAACTTCATTTCTGGAATGCAGTCACTGCCAGAACCCAGAACACTTTCCAAGATGCTTACAAAGGACTATTCCAGACAGAGTGTCCCCTCACAGGCAAATGTCCCCCACAAGCCTTCCTTTTTTGCTGAGCCCCAGAAAGAGGCTGTGGTCACCTCCCAGGTGGCCAGGTGGGTGCAGAGGTTCTACATGACAGAGGCCTACCACCCTCATGGAAACTACAGGGCAGCTCTGACACGCGCATTAGGCAAGAGAAGAGTGCAACGATGTGGCTGCCGGCTTATCAGAAGAGTTGATATTTGAAAAGTGCTCAGAACATTGCCTGGTCCACAGCAAGGCTATGTAAGCACTAGTTTAACTTAGTAGTTGAGTTTCTTTCCCTGGCCTGAGAAGTGCTGATGAAGAGTTATGTAAGGCAGTGCTTCTCAAATTTTAATGTGCATGCGCATCACTTTGGAGTCCTGTTAAAATGCAGGTTTGATTTGGATGGTCTGAGATAGAGTCAAATCTTCTGAGTTTCTAATGAGGCAATGCAGATACTGCTGGTCCACAGACCAGACTCTGAGCATCTAAGGTGCAAGACACTGACAGCCAGCCTCACTGTGGGAAGGGGCTCTGAGTGTCCACTGTATAACCTGACCGCAGCTAGAGATCTGGCCTTGCAAACCTTCTCCCTTTCTGGGAAAGTGGTTCTGGGCAGGAGGCATCCCTCAGCCTGGCCAGCAGGGTGGCAATGGGCCATTTCTGCTGAAACTTCCAGCCACATCTCAAGCACGATCGAAGCCCTTAGCCAGCAGGCTAAGGAAGGAGTTGACCAGGAGAAGCTTAAACCCTTCAAAGCCTCCCATGCCCTACAAGATAAACACCAAGGTCTGTAGGATTCACACCCACGTCAATACAACTCAAAATCTGATCTCTTTTGCAGCAAATAGTACTGGCTGTAAACAGATGGCCTCCCTCCTGCTTCATCAAATGATTTTTGCTATCACTAGGAAGTCCCTCCCTAGACAGCCTGTGTGCTTAGACAACAAGGTAAACCGCACTCCTCTCAGCCCCTCGGAGCCCCTTTTGTGTCCCCTCCAGCTCTGAAAGCTTCACTTCTCCAAGTGGGGTTTGTGGACCAGCAGCAGCTGCAGCACCGGGCTCTTGCTACAAGCGTAGACTCTCAGGCCCCACCCAGACCTGCTGAATCAGAAGTTGCATTTAACAAGATCCCTGGCGACTGTGTGCATGTGGAAGCCTGAGAAGCATTGGCCCAAGCCACTTTCATTTATGCATTTGCCTCGCCATTCTTGCTCAACCCCCAGCTCAACTTCCCTTTCCCAAGCAGGTCGGCGTGACCTAGATGCCGAGTATAAATTTAGCCTCCTCTCCCTCTCTGCTCGGTTACCTCTGCTTGCAGATGCTGCCAGTCCATTCCTCATCTTCCTCTATCAGGGTCAGTTCTGCAACCCTACCCTGTCCTTAAATTAGCCCCAGAATGTGTCAATAGCCCTCATTTAAGAGTCTTTGCAATAATTTTTTTTCTTTCTAAATGAGCAATCATTTGCATGAAAGGCTTTTAAACTGTGACCAGACAGACTGCCCTGCACAAGCACATGGTTGTGTTATGTTTTCTGCTCTGCCCTGAGATTGTCCATATCTCAGGAGAAGGAATCTGCCTTGCTGGACAAAGAAGGAGGCCACCACTTGTGGACATGCCTGCACAGAGTTCTGGTATTTGCGGCACCTTGGACTGTAGCAGGGAGAACACAGGAAAATTGCAAACAGCTGCTATTCCTCATGAGCCAAGAGCCAGGCTGACCCAGGTCATCCTGGGGCACGTGGGATTATTCAAAGGAGTTGCTTTCAGAAAGGAGCCAGAGGAGGGTTCCTTTAAGGCCCGGAGGTCCTGAGGACACATTTCTAACTTAACCTTGGAGTAGTAAATGATCCTATTCGTCCTTTGACCTCCCCCAACACCCCACCCATGAGAATAGCCTTTGCAGTGCTTCACTGGGGCTTCTTAGCTTTTATTTCATTTTTTTAATCCTGTCTATCAAATTCTCTCAGAACATAAAAATACATGCAGAAAACTTGTAAAATAAACAGATGCTTCTATCAAAGAAAACAAAAACAAGTTCACCAAGCAGAGATGATCACCCATCGCATTGGGGTCTGTTTCCTGGACTGAATTCCTATTTCCTGAATCACATATTTCTGTGCCCAACAGAGACTGAACCAATTTCCATAGGTGGGGCCTGGAATCAGTATTTTATTCCCCTCAGTGATTTTGTTGCACCCAGCTGATAAAGCAGCATTTAGGAACCATGTTATCAGATTGCTATTCTGTGTGTGTTTCTCTTCTGTTTTCAAGCATGTCATAAAGTCTTCTCAGAGAATTTGGGGCCAACCGAGAGGCCAGGGAAGCAGAAGCAGTTACTGTGAACTCCCTCGGGGGGTAGGTAAATCTTAAAGGATAAGATTAAGAGCTATCAGAACTGGTTGCCTGGACCTAGAGAGGGTCGGAGTAGACCGGACTGATGGAATCAGACTGGAAATGTGACCTCCCACAACCACCAGACCCTTCTCCATGGACGGTATCATGCAGGGGCAGCGAGCTCGGGCACTACTCAGCCATTTGTCTTGCTACGGGCACCACCAAATAGAATCTCAAACTATCAAATAGTCTCAATTGAAATCGCATCAACACCCACTCTTTACTTAAGTAGATTGGAATTCTATATTTTGCAAAGTGATCCTGTAAGGAAGGCAGATTGATTAAATCTAAAATACTGTAGTATAGAATTGTTGTACAACAGGGTGGCATTTGTGAAGCCATCCTTCCATTTGCCAGCACGTTCTAACTGTCTGTAGTGGTTGAATGGTGCCCCCAAATAATGGTGAACATGATCAGCTGTGGAAATAGGGTGTTTGCAGATGATCAAGTTAAGATGAGGTCATTAGGGTAGGCCCTAGTGCAATATGGCTGGTATCCTTATAAAAATGAGAAATTTGGACACAGAGACAGATACAGGGAGAATAACATATAAAGATGAAGGGCAGAGATCAGGGTGATGTATCTACAAGGCGAGGAATGTCAAAGATTGCCAGAAAACCACTGGAAGCCAGCCGAGAGGCATGGCACAGATCCTCTCTCTCGGCCCACAGAAGGAAGCAACCCTTCTGACGACAGCTTCATCTCGATTCTAGCCTCTAGAGCTGGAGGCAATACACTTCTGTTGTTTAAGTCACTCAACCTGTGGCACTCTGGTATAGCAGCCCCAGGAAATATACCATTATATGACCCCAAATTGATATCAATCTGTGGGACAAGTCATAATGATGAACCTTTTAGCTAGGCCAATTCTAAAGTACACCCAGCAAGACATAGAAAAAAAGAGATGGATGGGAAATAGCAGTTCCAAATTCTTAATGAGTCGTCGGCTGCCACCACGGGTTGGAGATGGGCAGTTGCAGAGAGGAAACTCCAAGTGAAAGTATGCTCCAAATCCCAGTGTCCTTGTCTGATAATCACACGTGAGGTTCCAGAACTTCTCTTGTCCATCTGGCCCAAGTCCTACAAATTCTGGGAAGGCAGGGACCCTTGCTTATTATGGTATCCTCTATGCTAGTGCTTGGTGTATTTGACTCTCATTATTTTTGCTCAATAAATATTTTTTTAATGAATGAATAAATGACCAGCCTCTTGAACTATTTTCTTTTAAGTCCACAACCTATTCTTAGCCATCTTAGATCACTGGTATGCAAACTTTAGCATGTAGCCTTCATACATGTCTATTTATTATAAATATACACTACTCTGCAATATAAAACACACAGAGGAATCAAAATATCCAAAAGATAAGATGAAAATAAACAGTATTAGAGGTTCTATTACATTTTTATTTATTTTTTTATTTTTTATTTATTTTTTTTTTTGAGACAGAGTCTCACTCTGTTGCCTGGGCTGTAGAGTGCCGTGACATCAGCCTAGCTCACAGCAATCTCAAACTCCTGGGCTCAAGCAATCCTTCTGCCTCAGCCTCCCGAGTAGCTGGGACTACAGGCATGTGCCACCATGCCCGGCTAATTTTTTACATATATTTTTTAGTTGTCCAATTAATTTCTTTCTATTTATAGTAGAGACGGGGTCTCGCTCTTGCTCAGGCTGGTCTTGAACTCCTGACCTTGAGCTATCCACCTGCCTCGGCCTCCCAGAGTGCTAGGATT
>CAUYRT010030252.1:0-16329 GCA_963574885.1 Lepilemur ruficaudatus
AACTGTAACAAAATTGCTTAGTTTTATCTCACTTTACACATACCAGTCAGAATAACTGCCAAGAGCACAACCAACAACGTGATTATTGAAAACAGCTGAAAATTTTTTTTTCAGTTTTGCCTTTGTTTCATCTTTGGGGAATATCCCATTAAGAATATACATTCAAATTCCAGGGCTTTCAGGTCACTTGGAATAGTTCTTTTAGTTATGCAACCATCTGGATTCACACTGAGGTTCATTTGAACAACACCATTAATCAATAGTATCTAATTGTTGTTTATAGAATATGCTGACTAACAGCAAAATACACATTCTTTTTAAGCACCCATGGGGGACACACCGAGATAAACCATATCCTGAGCCATTAACAAAACAACACACCTTAACAAATTTAGAATAATTGAGATCATACAGAATAACTTCTCTTGCCATAATGGAATCAAACTAGAAATCAGTAACAAGATCCCAAATCAATAATCTAAATTCCTACTTCACAAAACTAGAAAAGTTAGGACAAATTTAGAGCAAAATGAACCCAAAGCAAACAGAAGGAAGGAAATGGTAAAGAGCAGAAATCAATGAAACTGAAAACAGGAAAACAAATTAATGAAATATAAAGCTGATCCTTCAAAAAAATCAGTAAAATTGGTAAGTGTCTGGTAAGATTGACTAGGATAAAAGGGGAAAAAAGAAAAACCACTAACATAGATGAAATAGAGACTATCACAACAGGCCCTGCAGCCATTAAAAGAATAATGAATACTATGAACAATTCTGTTTGAATACAACTTGGTAGAAATGGATTAATTCCTCAAAAGTTACAAAGTTCTAAAAGTTGGCCAAGATTAAGTAAAGAACTTGAATAATCCTAAAACCATTACAGACTGGATTTGTAGTTAAAACATCCCTGAAAAAAAAAAATCTCTAAGTCCTGACGATTTTACTGGAGAGTTTTACTAAACATTCAAAGAAGGGTTGATTTTATGCACTCTTTCCCAGAAAATAGAAGAGAGAACACTTCTCAACTTATGAGGTATTTATTTTGAATGTGCAGGGATGTTCAGTATTGGAAAGTCAGTGTAATCAATCCACCATAATAATAGGCTAAAGAAGAAAACCTTATGATTATATCAATCCTTTCAGAAAAGGCATTTGACAAAATTCAACACTTATTCATGTTTAAAATCTCCATACATCAAAAATAGAGAGGAACATCCTCTCTATGGATGAGAGGATCCACAAAGAAAGAGGATCTACAAAGAAAATTTACAACTATTAATAGCATAATACTTAATGTTGAAAGTCTGCATTCTCTCTAGGATTGGGAACAATGAAAGGGTGTCCACTCTTAGCTACTGCTAGGCAACATAATACTGCAAGCTCTAGCCGCTGCTATTCTAGGCTAGAAAAAAGGCATACAGATTAGAAATGAAAAAATAAAACTCACTATTTGCAGACAACATGACTGTCTACCCAGGGAACCCCAAAACTAGAGTAAATGAATTCAGTAAGTTTGAAGGAAAGAAGATCAACAGGCAAAACTCAATTGTATTTTCTGTATACTAACAGTGAATAAATAGAAACCAAAATAACAAATGCAATACCATTTACAATTGCATCAAAGAAAACTACTTAGGTATAAATGTACCAAAATGTGTAGGATCTATATGATGAAAATTATAAAATGCTGATGGAAGAAATGAAAGGAGATCTAAATAAATGATTTACCGTGTTCATGTATTGAAAGACTCAACATAGTATTCTCCCTAAATTGTTCTATAGGCTTAAGGCAATTCTACCAAAATCTCATCACATTTTTTTGAAGATGCAATCTTATTTTAAAGTTTATATGGAAAGGGAAAGGCTCTAGAATAGCTAAAACAATTCTGAAAAAGAATAATAAAGTGGAATAGTGTGTAGCTGCTATAATCAAGAACTTGTGGTATTGGCAGAGGAAAACACATAGATTGATGGAATAGAATAGAAAACCTGGAAATAGATACACACAGATATGTCCATTTATTTACAAAGAAGCAAAGGAAATCCTATGGACAAGGAATAGGAGCAGCCTTTTCAATAAATGATGCTGGAACAATGGGATAAACATCAGCAAAACAAAAAAACCTCAGCCTAAACCTCACACCATATAAAAACTCAAAATGGACCATAGATTTAAAGGTAAAACATAAAACTATAAATAATTTCTGGAAAAGAGCTTAAGGGAAAATCTTCAGGATCTACAAGTTGACAAACAGTTCTTAGACTTGACACTAAAAGCACAATCTATAAGGAAAAATGAACAAACTGGATCTCAAAATTTATTCTGGAAAGATGTAGTTAAAAGATGAAAAGACAAATTACAGATGAGCAGAAAATATTTGCAAATCACAAATCCAACAAAGGCCTTACACCTAGCGTATGTAAAGAAGTTTCAAAACTTAACATTTAAAAATGATCCAGTTTGAAAATCAGCAAAAGACAAGATATTTCACTAAAGAGGATATACAGATCAAAAATAAAAAAAATGTTCAATATCAGCCATTAGGAAAATGCAAATTTAAATGACAGTGAGAGATCAATACATACCTGTAAGGATGGCTAAAATGAAAAATAGTGATAACACCAAATGTTGACAAGGACGAGGAGAAACTGGATCACTCATACATTGCTGATGATAATGTAAAATGGCATAGCCGCTCTGGCAAATAACTATATGACCCAGCACTTGCACTCTTGGGCACTTACCCCGGAGAAATGAAGAGTTCCTTTTGCACAGGCACTTATACGGGAGTATTCATAGCAGCTTTATTCATAATATTCTCAAACTGGAAACTACCCAGAGATCCTTCATTGGGTGGATGGTTAAACAAACTGGTACATCTGTACCATGAAATACTATTCAACAATTTTTTTAAAAAAAGCAAAACTATTGGTACATGCAACAACTTTGAACATCAAGAACACTATGCCAAGTGAAAAAAAACTCATCTCAAATACATACAATTCCATCTATGTAACATTCAAGAAATAAAGATGAAGAACAGGTAATTTATTGCCAGGGATTAGGAATGGGAGAGGATCAGTGTCGCTGTAAAGATACAAATAGGAAGGAATCTAATCACATTCTCCAGTTTCCCCCCTTCTTTGATCCTCACCTAGAGCCTTCCTTGCATGAGTCTTGGTGAGGACTTCCATGCAAAGGTATGTCATTTTGATCTGCAGGACTCTTCCTCCTCCTGGTAGTTTGGCTTCTTGGAACAAAGAGTATCTTTCACCACAAACAAAAGGTATGTGTAAATACCTCTACTGTTAAAACCTCAAGTGCTTCCACAATTTTTATAGATGTCAGAGATCATAAACATTATCAGTGGCTTCATTTATAAAGCTTTAATCCCATGAAATACTAGTCACACATTCCCATAATATTGAATAATAGCTAATGTTTATTGGATGCTCACTATACACCGTATTGTATGTAAAGCATCTAACCTATGAGGCATATACTTCTGTAGTCCCCATTGTACAGATAAGGAACCCTGTGCTCAGGAAGGTAAGATAACTTGTCCAAGGCCATACAGCTGGTAGGTAAAGAGAACTAAAATTTGAATCCAGGTAGTCTGACTCTTGAGTCATCCTTTTACACTGCTGTCATTGTTCTTTTCTTGTCCTACTGGTTTTACAGTGTTTAGCTAGTATCTCCCTCACCCTCTCCCTCCTCCCAAATCCCCCTTTTTCCACTTAAAGCCAATCTGCAGACAGACAGTCTTCTCAATCCTTGTGAAGTGTACTCTCTCTGGATTCAAGAGTGCATTCATCTGGCAGTTTAGGTTACTATCCAAGGAGCCAAAGCCTGTTCTTTGACACTACATAGGTCAGTGGTTCCTGGTCTTTGGTCTGCATAAGGATAAGTGAAGAGTTTTTAAAAGCCAGATTCCTAGTCCATTCCCAGAGATTTTGATTCAATAGTTCAGGAGTGGAGGAGGACCCAGTTGTCTCCATTTCTTACAAAAAGATTCTGATGCAAGAGGCCTTCAGATTGATGATCATACTTTAAGAAACACTGAAAAGTCAAATATTCACTCTTCTTGGTGTCCTTTTCTAAAGTCCTGGCCTTCAGCCAAAGGGAAAACGATGAAAATGACACATTTTTTTGCCCTCTTAACTCCTAGAAATACTCTTTAGGCCTTTTCCCCGTATATCAATACTTCTTTGGTATATGAGCTTCAGAAAGCTCTCTGGTCCCTCTCTGCCCTGAGACACACAGCAGGGACATTCTACCTGCTCCCCTTGCCTGATCAGCTCTGCCTGTGCTCTCATTCTGGGCCTTCGCTGCTGGGAACCAGCCGTCTCAGCACCTGACTCTTCCTCCTGCTGGAGCTTATAACAGGTTTCCTCCCATTTGCTAGGATTGGTGCATCCTAGGATGTTGTGGCCTATTCCTGAAGACAAGATAACCTCTTTTTGGAAAAAAAATTAATTCCTGTTCTATCCCTCACTCTGTCACCTTGGTTTGGATCTCCCTCCACTTCTCAAGTTTTCCAGAGAAACAGAACCAATAGCACATATATACACACACACCTTGAGTGATCCTTCCGCCTCGGCCTCCCAGAGTGCTAGGATTACAGGCGTGAGCCACCGCACCTGGCCAGGATTTGTGTAAATCCTGTATATGGATTTGTGTAAATCCTGTACATGTATACATGTGTGTATGTGAGTGTGTATATGTGATGTGTAGAGAGAGGGAGGGAGAGAGGGAGGGAAGGAGATACTGATTTATTATGGGAGCTGGTTCATGCTGTTATGGAAGCTAACTTCCACAATATGCCATCTGCAAATTGGAGAACCAAGACGGGCCAGGGGTCAGGGTGTTGGGGGGTAGCTGCCAGGAGCTTAGCTCTGATGTCCGAGAGCAGAAGAAAATAACTGTCCCAGCTCAAGAAGAGAGTGGCCTTTCGTCTGCCTTTTTGTTCAGTTTGGGCCCTCAACAGATTGGATGGTTCTTTTCAAATCACTTTAGTCACACCATATTTGCAAGCAGCCAGGTGCTTCTCAGATCCAATTTTAGCTCTTCTACAGAGCAGGTTTATTTTACTTTATAAATCTGAATGGAGCCAAACTGTACTTCCTTAAAAATAGAACATAGTTTGGGTTTTCCCTAAATCAACAGGGCCTCTTGCCCTTCTTCTCAGTGCAATTATATTTTATTCCCTACTGGGTACCTTTTTCTAAAACCTGAATCCGGCAAATGCCTGTTACACACAGGCACCTATAAATGTTGGTAAATGAATGAATGATTGATTGTATGAATCAATTACTTTACCCAAGCCAAAGTTTTCTCCAGCGACACGTAATGGAGAAAGATGTAGTAAGAAACAATGACTTCACCTGCTTTACTCAGAGGTCCTATTGCTGCCTCCTCAGAGGCAGCAATTCTCACCCAAAGGTCAGTAATTTCAAGATCAGGGTAGCAAACATTTCTTGTGGTCACTTAGGGTCCTCCTGCAGCAATCTATGCCTCCTTCCTTTCCTTGCCTCTAGCACAACATATGGTGGGGAGGGGGAGAGGAACAGGGGTCAAGTTTCAGTCATTCAAGGGGTATGTGTCGAGTCCCACAGCAAGCCAGGCACTGTCCAGGGTGAGGAACACAATGGTGAGCAGAAGTGACATTGAATTTCCTTCTTTCTTCCTCCCAACTTTGCCTTACTTCACTCCATCCCCATTTTCACAACCTTGGTCTGAGTCTGCATCATTCACCTAGACCCTCTGCTGTAGCTTCCATCTCCTCACCTCCACTCTGATCCCTTGCACTTTATTCTCCACAAAGCAGCCAGAGGGCTTTTGAGCAGTAAATCAGACCCTGCTCAGTGAACTCCTACCTGGCCTTCAGATCTCATCTCAAAGAGGTCTCACTGTCCCTGGCACTAGTGGAAGGCTCCCTGCTCTCTGCTCTCACTCCCAAGTTTTCTATCCTTTATTGCATTAAAGATTTGTAATGGTGCATGACTGACTTGACTAGTCCATAAATGTCAGTTTCCCCCACTGAAGTGGAAGCTCCCTGAGGTCAGAGACTATATTAGTTTGCTAGGGCTGTCATAACAAAATACTGTGGGACTGGGTGGCTCAAACAGCAGAAATTTCTTTCTCACAGTTCTGGAGGCTGAAAGTCCAAGATCAAGGTGTAGTAGGTTGGCAGGTTTGGTTTCTTCTGAAGCCTCTTTCCTTGGCTTGAAGATGGCTGCCTTCTCTCCATGTCCTCACATGGCCTTGTCTCTGTGTGCATGCATTCCTGGTTTATCTTGGTGTGTCCAAATTTATTCTTTTTATAAGGACACTAGTCAGATTGGATTAGGGCCTATCCTAACGACCTCATTGTTAACTTGGTCACCTCTAAAGGCCATATCTCCAAATGCAGTCATGTTTAAGGTCTTTAATGTATAAACTTTGGGGGTACACAATTCAGCCCATAACAGAGACCATGTCACTTCTGCTCACCATTGTGACCCCCACCCAGGACAGTGCCTGGCTTGTTGCAGGACTCTATACATACTCCTTAAGTGAATGACTAAATTTCAAGCCACCTGTTCCTCCCTCCACCATATGTTGTGCTAGAGGCAAAGAAAAGAAGGAGGCCTAGATTGCTGCAGGAGGACCCTAAGTGATCACAGGAAATGTGGACCTTGTATGGGGCAAAATGAGCCCACTATTAGCAGCTGGCCCTTCCTTCCCTGGGTGTGTCTGCTGTCCACATGGGCTGCGCAGGGAGTTTTGCTGACAGCTGCACATGCATCCAACTGGCCTTCTTTAGAAGGTGAGTCATGGGCTGCTGGGAATGTGGATCTACATAGCTCCCGGAAAGTAGTTTAGCAACAGGTACCCAAACCTGAAAAAAGTCATGTCCTGCAACCTTATAATTCCAAAGCTAGGAATCAAATCTGAGGAACTAGCAGGGGGCGGGGGGAGGCACCTAAGATGAGTTTATATCCCTTTTAATAAAAAAAACCAACCAAATGAAACCCTCTATTATAATAGGAAGAATCTGGGAAGAGCCTAAATGCGTAACAATAGGAGAAAGTGTTGTTAACCTAGTACATTCATATGATAGACAATTATGTAGCTGTTGAAAAGATTCTTCATGAAGAATTTTTAACGATGCAAGAAAGTGTTACATGGAAACGTGGCCGACTGCATACACACTCAGATGTAAGTACCCTAATACATGCATATATACATTCGGAGGGAAAAGTCTGGATTGGCAAATACCCAAATGTTAATAATACTGTTTTTCTCAAAACCAGAGATTTCTTCCTTTACGGTTTTTGTGTTAAAATTAGCAGGTGTTGCTTTTACAACCAGAGAAGAGAGAGCAAAGTTTTTAAAGCAGCAGGCGCTGCAGTCAGTGAAATTAGCTTCAGGCTACTCCTAGGGAAAGCGCGGGCCCTGCCCCTGCTCACCAGCCCTTGCCCAGGATCTCCTGTCCTACCCAGGGCGCTTGGGCTGGCTTCTGGAGAGACTGCTCCCAGAGGCGAAGGGAGGCCACGGGTTTGGCGTAACGCTCGGCCGGAGGTGGGAGGTCAGGGGAGGGGCTGAGCCTTTCTGCCATCCGACAGCGAGATCTGGGGCTCCGGGAGCCCTGGTCCAGCCCCCCGGCCATCGCGGCCGCCGCCCAGTGCGCTGTGCCACGGCCAGGTGCAAAATGCCGTGTCATTGGGAGACTCCGCGGCCGGAGCATTAGATTACAGCCCCACGGAGCCCGGGTAGGCGGCGGGGTTGGAAGATGAGCAGAAGCCCCTGTTCTCCGAACGCCCGCTCACAAGCAGGGTGAGCGCAGCCGGGCGGGGACCAAGCTGGCCCACTGAGCAGCCCGGGGGTGGCCTGTTTCCCTTTAAGAGCAGCAGCTCTCAGCCGGGAGCCAGAGATCAGAACCGGCCTCGCCCTGCTAGCCTTCTCTGAGGGGACCCGCGAGCTGCGCGTTGGCCCTCCCCGACCTTCCCTAGCCTCTTCGCGCCCTGGGCGCACGGGCCCCAAGTGCCGTAGGCATGCTGAGGGTCTTCATCCTCTACGCCGAGAACGTCCGCACCCCGGACACCGACATCAGTGATGCCTACTGCTCCGCCGTGTTTGCAGGTAGGAGGGGCCCGCCACTCCCTCCAGGGATAGTGTGGGGTCGGGAAGGGGGCGCCACGGCACTCTAACCTGGAGAGCACCCGGAGGAGAGAGACGAGACTTTCTGGTCAGGCCAGAAGGCCAGTGAGTGTTGCAATGACACGCGTCTGCGGGGAAGGGCAACTTAGAGGGAAACTGAGGCAGAGAGAGCGAGGAGAGGGAGGTGGCTGAGTGTTGCTTCTTCCGGGCCTGGAAGCTGAGCCTGGATTGGCACTGAGATAAGCCAGGAAGGCAAGACGAGTATCTTTCCTCTCACCTCTTCAGGATCTCTTAAAAGAGGTCTTTCCACTCTATGGACCGCAAAGAGCGCTGTTCTGCAGGGTTCCCCTCCTCTCCCCCGAAGGCCTTGTCCCAGGCCTATTTATAACCCAGCCATCTTCCCTCCCGGACCTGGGCCTGGCTGCTTTCCTGGGCCTTTGCTCAACAGAGGCTGGGCTGACAGGCTCGTGTCCACTAGGGCGGAGGCACCGCCCACCCCTCCAGGAACTCTACCCTTGCTTTGGGCACAGGATGGGGGAAATTTAGCAGCTGGGCACCGCGGTCGGCAGCACCAGCCTTTAGGGGAGTGTCTCTCCCCACCTCCACCAGACGGGTGCACAGAGGGGATAGCATGTGAGGGTAGTATCTGGTCTCCATCGTCAGAGTGGGGCCTCCTTGAGCAGGGAAGCTGACTCTCCTATCAGATTGGGACCTCCCACAGGAAGGTCTTCATAGGGTTATGACTGGGCTTTGGTGATGACTGGGCTAGGAGGTGAGGGCGGGGCCCTGTCTACTTCCTGGGGAGGCCCTCAGGGCCAAGCCAGAACTGGGGTCTACACAGCTGGGTCTTTGGACTTGGAGCCGTACTGGGGGAGAAGAACCAGGGGCAAGAGTTTGAGCCTCTCCCCCCCACCTATGGATTCTTCTCTCAGGCCTCCATTACCTGCCACTCCCCTTATTCCCAGAGATCTAACTCTAATCTAACTATATCCCAGGCTCCTAGAAACAGCATTAGTTGGTCCCTGGCCATCCAATGTAGACTTTCCCTTTCAGTTTCCTAAGCTCCTGGATATAGCTGCTCCCAGATGCCATGTGCACACATGCACACCCAGGAGTGCATAGGCCACCTGCCATGTTCCAAGCAATGGAGGCTTTGAGAACACAGGCCTGTGTCCCCCACAGTGCTGCAGATGGGTCATATCAGGCACACCACTCCTGAGTGTGAGATCTGGGGAGTCTATATGTGTTGGACGAGGGTAGGGCTCCAGAAGGAGCTGCCGAATGGGCCTGTGTCTGGCAAGCAGTGCACACCAGCAGGAGGGACTGAATGGGGGAAGCTGTGCTTTCTTCCTAACATGCTGCTTTGACCTGTTCTCAACCAGTTTCCCACCGTGGCCCCCGGAAATGAGCTTTATCAAGGTGTTTCCAGCAGAGAGGAAACACAAGGGTGTCAGTGACAGTCTTTTATGGTTCCTCTCTGCATCCTCGGCTCCGGGCAGGCCAGGTCAGTGGCCCTGGTTAGCCGCCTGGCTGAGGGCCCTGGGCTCCATGTTGCTGTAAATACCCCCCTGGTTGAGGGGAGGGAGAATACTGTTGCCGGGGAGGGAGGACAGGCACCCTGTGGGTGAAGCAGCTGCCTTCCACCCAAGCACCCCTTCCCCATTCACAGACCCTCCCCCCAACCTGAGGGCTGAGCAGGCTTTGTGAGTGGCGCCCTCTGCAGATGTGCAGTGCACAAATGTACGTCCGCCTGCAGAGCCCCTGCTTTCAGGGGCTTTGTCCTCTGTGTCCACTCAGCCTGAACCCCATTTTCCTCCGCCCTCCCTGACCCCGCCCCCCCAACACTCAGTGCACCAGCCTCCGACCTCCTGGTCCCCTCACTTAGGCCAGGCTCAGAAACCTCTGGGAAAGGAAAGGGCGAATAAAGAACGTAAAGCACTTTCTAACCCCAGATGTGCTTCACCCACAGAAAATACTGCTCCCTGGCTTCCCTCCTGTCATTATTACAGCCCCAAGGGCCTGTCTGGGAGCAATCTTCCCCATCCTCCATCGTGGCATTCATACATCTCTAACTGCGCCCCTCCCCCGCCTGTCCACAGCTCTGCCCTTTGCCCACGGCCTGGCTCCTCTGGGTGGACTGTCCCTCCCTGGAGCCCAGAGCTCACTGTGGAGAAAGGAAGTATGTTGTCTGTGCTGATCGACTGTGACCTCTTGAGCTTGGGAAGGCTCACTCCCAGTCATCACCGTCACTACCAGGCAGTCCTGGACAAGGCAGTCCCTGCCCTCCCCCAGTCCCTGGCTACATTTCACCTCCTGCATTAGCCAAGTTCCTAACCCATGTCCAAATTTGGCCTCCCTGCGGCATTCAGGCCTGCTTACTCTCCTTCTCCCTGCAAGGGCCAGCCTGGTGAATGATTACACAGAAGGCTCTGGTCTCAGGGACATGGCTCAAAGCAAAACACCCACCTGAGAAGCCTTTCCTTAGCTGCTGGCCTGGATCTGGCCTTCCTACATTCTTTCAGTTTTTGTCCCATAAAGCTCCTCCTTTGGCTACATGGTTGTAATATGCCATAATAACACCTCGCGGCTCCTCTGCATGCATAAATTCATTTCATGTTCACAGCAGTTTTGTGATGCCAAAGGGCAATGATATTATCCCCCCTTTCCAGATGGCAAAATAGACCCAGAGAAGTGCAGGGGCCTGGCCAAGGTCACACAGTGGTCAAAGTGGCGCTTCCCAACCCCCATCATCAGTGCCTTCCGTTGTTCCAGCATCCTTGGCTTGTGAATAAGAAAGTGTTTTGGAAAGCATACCATGTGCTGCCCACACCCAGGGCATCCCGGGCACCCCAGACTTCAGCCAGCACAGGGAGGGCGGTGCTGGGGGTACCCGGCATGGGGCTGAGTCAAAGTAGGGGGTATGTAAGGCTTCAGGGAACACAGTGTAAGTCAAATAACCAAAAGATGGAGGATTCTGATTTTTAAAATGTGTGTTCATCACAAGGAGAGGGAATGGACACTCATTAAGCACAAACAACATGCCATTTTCAGATGCTGATTCTTTAAAACCTCACAGCAATTCTATGAAAGAGATTTATTTAACTGACACTGTGCTTATTATGTGGCAGACACTGTTCTAAATAGAACATTTAATATGAGCTACATCATGGTCTGGCTATAATTTGTACCAAGCACTTATATGTATGCACACATGTGTCATTTAATCCTCCTAGCAAGCATATATGGTAGCAACTGCCATCACTTCCATCTTACAGATAAGAAAACTGAGGCAACAAAGAGATTAAGTAACTTGCCTAAGGTCATACACTGCTAAGTAGTGGAGTTGGGATTCAAGCCTAAGCAGTCTGGCTCCAGAGCCCCGCTTCCCCGTCCCCCATGTCTTTAACTGCCCTACTGTCTACATCTGTCCTTAGCTCTGATTTACCGGAGACAAGCAATAAAAGGTGGAGGGGCAGGACTTGACCCCATACCTGGCTGTGACCCTGAAGCCTACTTTGGTCTGCACGTTGACTCCTGACATCCTGCCGCATCACACACATTGTCCTTCCTGCCACTCGCTCACCAGGCACAGACATCCTCCGCTCTTGTGCTCTGGTTTTGAGGCTGCTTTCTTATCCCAGGGGGTCTCTGCCCTTCTGCATCACCTTCCCTGTATCTGATGGCACCAGGTGGGCAGTGTGTGGTGGGTGTGGCAGGTGCTCTGGGGCCTCCCAGAAGGGGGCAGTGTAACCGTGGGTCCCCAGCTCAGCTAGCCTAGTTTGAAGTAATAGCTGGGTGGGGGGCTCAGGAATGCAGATAGCTGGTAGCCTTGGTCCCAGGGCAGCGGGATGAGAACCTCAAAGGAGGGGGAGAGAAGGACTGCTTGGGATATTAAACTTGGAATTCTAGCTCTGCCACTTTCCAGCTGTGTGTCTTTGGGCAGGTGGTTTAACCACTCTGTGTGGCAGTTTCCTCCTCTGTAAAGTGTTGATAATAATAGCACATGCCTGCTTTGGAGAGGTGGTTCTGAAGCATTTGTGTGTTAGTCCATATAAAGCACTTTGAATAGTGCCGAGCACTCAGTATTCTTACATATTATTATATATTTATTATTATTATTAATATGTATTACACATGTATTAGAAGTCATTGTACACATCCAGAAAGCCTTTAAATATCTTTTTTTGCCTGGTCAACTCTATCATCAGCTTTGTTTGTCCATCCACTGTCCTGCCAGTCTGGACACAACTAGCCAGATGGTGGGTGGCTAGTTGTGGTGGGGGCATCCTGTCTGCCCCTAGGGACACTGGTCCTGCCTCCTGTAGCTGCCCCTCCTAGAGCAGCCCCTGCTGAGGTGAAGGCATTTGTCTGCCTGCCTGATGGCTGGCTGTGGCATGCACATTGGTGTTTCATCTTTCTTAGAACAAATATGCCTCTGGTGACTCCCCTGGAGCTCATAAACCTCCTGAGTCCCTGTCCCTAGGCCAAACTCACTCTCTTCCTCTACCACCTGCATACTAGTCCCTATAAACTCAGGCAGAGTGCTCCTCTCAAGGTTGATATCAAGCAGAGAGGCAAGGTTTGTTTGTCTCCTGGACACCCCTTGTTTAAGCCTTGGGAAAAAATAAAGCCCCAGACAACATTAGGAGAATATGGCCAGAGAAGGCAACTGCCCCAACTCCAGCAGCAAAAAGGGGCCTTGTTAGATGCATTGAGGCACTCCTATCTCAATGGTCAGGGAGGTAGGGTCCCACATAAGTGACAGAGGTCACAAACTCACATGCCTGCAGGAGCCTGGCAGGTGGCCTAAGATCAGGCCAGAAGGAAAATCACATGCACATATTGAGAGAGCAGCAGCAAGTTGGGTGACCTGAGAGGGCATATCCCACCAGGTGCCAGGTGGTCAGTGTTAGGCAGGGAATGTGGGTCCACATGCCAGCTTCTCTGATTTTTCATGGGAAGCTGTAAATCTAGATTTATATGGAAAATTTTCTAATGTTTAATTAAGATACAAATTTGCTATAAAACATTGTACTGGTCAAGGACAACATGTCTGTAGGCTGGATGTGTTCCAGGGGACACCAGTGACAGCCTCTGATGTACAGTGTTTCGTTTAATCCTGGAGACCTTGGCCTGGGCTCTCTGGAGAGCTGGCAGTCAGTGTCCTTTCCCTTGGGCTTATCAGTCAGCACTATCAGCACTATGGGAGCTTTAGTCCCCTTCCCCCTCACCTCTGTCAGCCCTGAAACTCTGCAGTAAGCATGGAATATAAATAAAAACTGGGCTTGCTATGCAAACTCAGCTTCTGAACAGGTCTTCTCGCCCCCTTCCTACCAAACTATGGCTCCTAAGTGAGCCCTGTCACCTTCGTGGTGAGGCTGGAGTAGTCAGAGGTGCCAAGGAGCTTATGCACCTAAGCTTTAGGTGGGATATAGACCTGGCTGTTGTAACCGAGCCCTAACTAACGGTGGTGTAAACATGATAGTCTCTCTCATTCACATAATAGTTGAGACAGGCAGTCCTGGCTGGTAAGATTCTGACCCATAAGGCTGTCGAGGACCTCAGTTCCTCCTGTCTTGTTGCTCTGCTATCCTCAGGGGGTACCTTTGACAACATGGTCCATGATGGTTCACAACCACAACCTATAGTCCACCCAGAGAGAAGAGAGGGCTGAGGAGGCACGCCCTTTCTCTTATGGACACAGCCAGGCAGTTAGATACCTCCCCTCTGCTCGTATCCTGTTAGTCAATAGCTGGTCTCATGGCCACATCTAGCTGCAAGGGAGGCAGGGCAATGTAGTCTTTTTATTTGGGTGGCCATGTGCCCAGGTACAACACTATGAAAAATTTCCATGGACAAAGGGGGAAGAATATATATGAGAGGACAAGTTGAAGTCTCAGCCACACTCTCCATTAGAGCTTCATTCCTGACACAAGTCCTGTTGGGAGGAAGCCCCATTGAGTTACCAGGCCCTAGTATGAAGTCTGCAGGGGAAGAGTCAGCTATCTGATAGGGGGGTAGCCAGCAAACAGCAACCAGGCCAGGAAGTTAGAGGTTGCGATGGGAAAGAAGCCTCAGGATGTGTGCAGGGCCCGGGTCACCAGCTGTTGCTTTTCTGGTTTGCAGAACAGGTGTGTGGAGCCCTTGTTCCTTGGAAACAAGCCAAGGGTTTGTATAAGTCCCTTGGAATGTTCATCTGGAAATATTAGATATGTCCCATGCAGGTGTCCTGTGCTGCCCCTAATGGGTTGGAGCAGGGTAGGGTGTTGTGGGGAAGAGCAAAGCCAGAAAATCATTTTGACAGGAAAAAAAGAAAAAGAGCTTTGTAATATCTAAAATTCCCCCTAGGGGGCAGTACTATCCTTTTTGAGAACCACTGGCTAAACTCACCCTGGGTGGAACCGTCATGAGGAGCCAAGTACAAGGTCCACCATGCCAACTCCAGGCCAGTCCTGTACTACACAGTGAGAATACCTGGGTCACCAAGACAGCCTTGGGCTCACCCCTCATTGACCTACTCCGTGGTCCAGGTAGACATTGAACCAGTAATTACACAAATCGTTATTCCTTACAACTGTGTGTGGGCTAAGAAGGAAAAGTACTGCTGTGCGGTTGTTTGCCAGAGGGACCCAACCTAGACCCAGAGGTCAGAGACAGCTTTCCTGGGGAAGTGATGCTTAAGCTGAGGTCCGAAGCATGAATGGGGGAGAACAGGAGTGGCTCTGCAAAGAGAGAGGGGAAGGCAATTGCAAGCAGAGGGGACAGCAGACTTCAGAGTTGGGAGGGAGCTCGGCATGTTCTAGAAATTGAGAGGCCACTGGAACTGGAGATTAGAGAGTGAGGGGCTGAGTGTCCTTGCTCTCTGGCCTGAGGAAAGGAATCTAGGCTTTATCCCATGAGCATAGGAGGCGTCGGGATGAACCTCCCAGGAAGTTTTCAGCAGAGGGAGAGACTTGATCATATAGAAGACTGCCTGGCTGTGGTGTGGATAATGGACCAGACCTGGGCAGAGTGACTATGAGGTGACTAGTGAGGAGGTGCCTGCTGTGGCCCAGGCAGGAGAGGGTGGTGGTGAAACTTGGTGGAAGCATTTGGATGCTGTAGGCGCATAGATGGTACCAAAGTCATGGGTGTCAGTGAAGGTGATTTGGCTAAAAGTAACAGAAATCCTGACTCTTAAGATAGACTTAAGTGACAGTGGTAAAGTGATCGGCTTACCTACGTGGCGATCCAGAGACACAGTAAGCTCTGGGTACATACACTATATAACTCCAAGGTATCATCCTGGGCCCAGGTAGGCTCCATTCTTCTGACCATTTCCAACCTGGGTTGATTCACCCCTCCTTAGGTAACTTGAGGATCCCCTGATCCTGGGAGGTTACCATATTGATGCTGAACTTAGTGTGGACACACAATTGGTATAGCACATTACAGCCCAGAACTCCTATACTCAAGCGATGCTCCTGCTGCAGTCTCAGCAAGACTCCATTTTTCTCTCTGATCTGTTGTCTGTGGTGTCTGCTACATCCTCGGCCTGGTCGGCAATTGGAGATACATCATCCTTTCTGCACAGGAGAGAGAGAGTTGGGCTTCTCTATTCAGGGCATATACGTCTGCCCCTTCAGGGCAACAACTTAGGACACATTGCTAGACCCATAGCCATTGCTGGGAAATGGGCTCAGGTAAAGTAGGGTCCATGCTGGAGCTGGGGCTGGGTACCTGGTCAGTCTCATTCTGCTAGGAGGGAGGAAGGGGGTCTGGATGTTGGGGAGGAGCCAAGTGTCCACCTCATCTTAAGAGTGGGGGGGCCCGGGCGCGGTGGGTTACGCCTATAATCCTAGCACTCTGGGAGGCTGAGGTGGGTGGATCGCTCAAGGTCAGGAGTTCAAAACCAGCCTGAGCAAGAGCAAGACCCCGTCTTTACTAAAAAAAATAGAAAGAAATTAATTGGCCAACCAAAAATATATAGAAAAAAATTAGCCGGGCATGGTGGTACATGCCTGTAGTCCCAGCTACCCGCGAGCCTGAGGCAGAAGGATTGCTTAAGCCCAGGAGTTTGAGGTTGCTGTGAGCTAGGCTGGTGCCACGGCACTCACTCTAGCCTGGGCAACAGAGTGAGACTCTGTCTCAAAAAAAAAAAAAAAAGACTTTGAGACCAGCCTGAGCAAGAGCAAGACCCCGTCTCT
>CAUYRT010030254.1:0-13601 GCA_963574885.1 Lepilemur ruficaudatus
GACTGATTAACACTACGGTGCTCAAATGGTGGTGGTGTCCACCAGGGATTTGGGGGTTGGGGAGAGTAGAACCACAGTTGAGGGATGTGGAGAGCACTGTGATAGGGAGGGGCATGCTTGAAATGTAATAGGGGATGGGAATTAGGGGACTTAATAGGGGAAGGAAATCTTCTAAAACTGACTTATGTGAATAGCTGTACAACTTGGTAAATTCACTAAAAATCATTTAATCGTTCACTTAAAATGGAGTAATGGCATGGAATGTAAATTGTACTTCAATAAATTTGTCAAAAGAAAAAAAGAATAAGTAAATTAAACCCAAAATGCATGGAAGAAAAATAATAAAGATAAACGGCAGTGAAATAGAAAATGGACAAATAGTAGAGAAAAATTAGTTAAACCAAATTTCAAAAAATCAACAAAGGTAATAAATCATTACCTAGATTGATCAAGAAACAAAGAGAGGAAGCACAGTTATCATTACTAGGAATGAAACAGGGGACATCACCAGAGATCTTATAGACATTAAAAGGATATTAAGGGAATATTATGAACAACTTCTTGCCAATAAATTCAGCAATTTAATTGAAATAGACAAAGTCCTAGAAAGATACAAATAAACAAAGAGAATACCAAAAAAGTAATATGAAGGACTCTTACAACTTAAAAAAAAAAAAAAGGAAAAAGACTTGAATAGACACTTTACCAGAGATGATATACACCTCTTCAGAAAGTGCATGAAAAGATGCTTTATCAAAAATATTCAAATGAAATCTACCAATGTATATCAACTCAGATGTCTAAAATTTAAAGACTGGTAACACAAAGTTTGATGAGGATGTGGAACTACTGGAAGGTTAGTGCATTGCTGATAGGAAGGTAAAGTGGTATAACTACTTTGGGCAAAAGTTGGGCAGCTTCCATAAAGTTACATGACCTTTGCCATTCGACCCAGAAATTCCACTTGCAGTGTGTACCCCCACAATATAAAAACATATGTCCACACAAAGACTGGTACATGAATGTTCACAGCAGCCTTATTCATAAAAGACAAAAACTAGAAACAACCTTCATATAGATCACCAGGTAAATGGTAAACAGATTATAGTATATACTTACAAGGAAATACTACTCAATAGCATAAAGGAACACAATATTGATATGTGCAATGATAGGGATAAATCTTAAAAAACATGCTAAGCAAAAGACTCCAGACACAAAAGAGTACATACCATACAGTTCCATTTATATGAGATTCTAGCAGAGACAAATCTATAGAGATAGAAAGCAGTACAAAGTTTGCCTGAGGCTGGGATTGGGGGCTGGATATAAACTGGAGAGAGCGTGAGGGACTATTTTAAGGCTTTATGAATGTTTTATATCCTAATTATAGTGGTGGTTATACAGGTATATAGATTTGTTAAAATTCATCAAACTGTGCACTTACAGTATGTAAGTTTTGTAGTGTATAAGTACGGATTTATTATATGTAATTGTCATGTATTGGAACAGTATAGTTGATTTTAAAAATATGTTCTATAACAACATCTGCAACATGGTTTAGTTCTTTCTGTATTCATTTATCAAATGTTTATTTGCCAGGCACTGTGCTAAGGCTTTGGGGAAAAGAGTGGAGAATGAGACAGACAAGGAAATTGCTCTCAGAGACATTTTATTGTGTTTGTAGAAATAAAGAGCAAGTTAATTAAATGACAAGAGTGAATGTCACACAAAACTTGTACATGAATGTTTATACCAGCATTATTTATAACAGCCAAAAAGTGGGGGAAAATTGAGTTGTCTATCCACTGATGAATGGATAAACCAAATGTGGTATATCCATACAAAAGCAGTTAGCTACAAAAAGGAACGGATTCTGATATAACATTGATGAACCTTGAAAAAATTACGCTGAGTGAAAGAAGCAAGACACAAAACGGGCATATGTTGCATGATTCCATTTATATAAAATGCCCAGAATTGACAAATCCATAGATACAGAAAGTAGACTAGCAGACGGGAAGTGACCCCTTTCCCTGGGAGGTCCTCAGGCAAAGTGAGGCTTGTGGGAAGGGAGAATGGGGTGGTGACTGCTAACTGAGCTATTAAGCTTCTTTTTGGGTTATGAAAATTTTCTAGAATTAAATAATGATGATGATGGTTGTACAACCTGGCAAATATACTAGGAACCACTGCATTGTACACTTCTTAAAAAGTGAATTTTACAGTATGTGATCTATATCTTAATAAAAAATTTGCTTTTAAACAACAAAAATTAATTAAAGAATGATGACATGTCATTACAAGTATTTAGATGCAGTGATCCAGAGGAATAAGATAGAAACTTCTGGACAGGGTGTCAGGGAAGCTTCTTGAATGAACTTTCAGAAGAGGTCCAGCACATGCCAAACAAGCCTGGAAGCACTAAAGTGTTTTTTGTCCAAGCTAGGGACAGAACAGCAGAAGGAGTAGAAGCAAAAATGGTAAATGATGAAGCCAAGGAAGATAAACAAGGCTGGATCAAGTACATGGGAGTGATGAAGTTGGATAACGTGGAAGGACTGGAAATCTTATGGTTTTAAATTTGATCAGCTTTAAGTAGAAAGTTATCATAGAAATTTCCAACAAATCTAGCTGGGAGATGACCACATGATTGCATTTATAGTGACAATAGATATCATTAAATCAAAACAAACACCTGAGATGGTGCTCCCTTTTCTCCAAGTAGTACAATTCCTTCTTGGCATTGGTGCAGGCATACACAGAGCTCTGCAAACTCTGGGTAGCCAGCAGAAAGTATTTGCATGTGCAGATAGAAAGAAATAGCCCGTGGGAGTTAAAGTGTTTTCACTCAAGGCTACATTTCAGTATCTGTGTCCAATACCACAGAGCACATGGCTTTTTCTGGACTAACTTCCCAGTTACCCACTTACCCATAATTTGCCACTGATTAGGACTAGGCAATTATCATGGTAATTTGTCTTTATTGGCCTCATTTTCCACTTGAAAAAGCCAAGCCATCATTTTTTATTTTTTATTTTCCAGACCTATGCTTTCCAACCCTTTTAGAATTCACATCCTACTTACTATTTATTTTATTTCATAATGTCCCTCCATCCCAAGTGGTAGATTTGACATGTCTTTGGGATGAGTTAAAATTAAACTAGATTTTAAAAAATGACTTAAATCTGTCAACAAGCCAGAGTAAAGAGGGGACATCAGAGGGTGATGATCTAGACTAGAACTACCTCTTACAACTTTAAGATTCTACAGATGGAACTCTAAAGTATTAATAGGTCAAACTATCTAGTTGTACTCATGAGGAAACCTTGGCCCAGAAAAGTGAAGCAACTTCCCCAGGATTTCCTGGTGAATTTAAGGTAAAGGCAAGAATAAAGGATCCCTGGGAGGTAGTTTCATTTCCTTAAATGGCTTATAAAAAGCGTAAACATCACTTCTTCATAGACAGAAAAAGCTAAACACATCAATACGTAGAATTAGTTATATGGGATGGGTGACAAGCATAACAAGACAAGAACAGTAATGAAGTTGACTCATTCCATTCTCGAGGATGTTCAGGGAGCGATTCAGAGGATAGGCCCTGAAAGAGATGCCAGACACTTACCACATGATTCCACTTACAGAAAGTTCAAAATCAGGCAAACCAAAGCTATGTTGTTAGATGTCAAGAGAGAAATTTCCTTTGGGGTGGAGAGACGTGGGGACAGTGAGGTTTTAGAGCACAGCTCCTGGTGTGCTTGTAATACTCTCTCTCTCTCTTAATTACTTTGATTAATCAAAAGGGAGCTTGCTCAGTGAAAATGCATCAAGCTGTCCAGTTGCGATTTGTACACTTTTCTCTACGCATGTTGTTATTAGTTGTCTAATGCTGCATCACAAATTACCTCAAAATGTAGTAGCTTGAAACAACGACATTTACTATCTCATGGCTTCTGTAGAGTCTCTGTTGCTTGTGGGCTGTTGGCCGGAGGTCACCTGGGTTCCTTGTCATGGGGGGCTCTCCAAGGTGGTGACTTGCTTTACCAAAGCAGGCAAGCCAAGAAGCAAGTGGGGAGAATGCTACCAAAACGGAGTCTTCTGCAACCTAATCATGGAAGTGACATCTCATCACTTGTATTCTTCTCATTAGGAGCAAGTCACTAGGTCCAGTCCAAACTCAAAGAGCGGGGATGACACAAGGGTGTGAATACCAGGAAGGAATAATTGGGAGCCAGTCTAGAAGTCAACCCTCCACACATATTACACTTCAGTAGAAAAGTTTATTTAAAAAATAATGAATGCATGCTTAGGCGCCAGGATGACCTGGATATAAATCTTGTTTCTCCTACCAGCTGAGAGACATTGCTTAAGTCATTAAACTGCCTAAAATCTCAGTTTCTCCATTTATTAAATGGGGATAATATTACCTACTTCCTAGAATAATTGTACCTATTAAGTTAGGGACAGCAGGCAATGCTTGCATCACTCTGATTCAGGGTCTGCCACAAAGTAGATACTTAGCATTGTGCTGTTATTTAAAAGATATTCCTGGAAGAATTCTTATTGCAAGGAGAAGGAAACAGGACAATATGTCAGATATTTTGAGGAAACAGACACTCTAAGATGTTAGGCAACTTGTCTAGTGCCACATAGCTGAGCCAGAAATTGAACATGGGTCTGCTGATTCCAAAGTAATTTCTTCTTTTGCACTCTCTGCTTCCCTGTAGGAGGCTCTGAATGGCCCTCCTTTTATTTTTGTCACCTCTAGTTCTTTTTTCAAATTGTTGTTAGACCAACTTTCCAAACATCTCTGCCTTCACCTGACACTCTCCAGCTGAAGAGACACGACTGATTTCTGTATCAGGTGAGTATCCGCTTCCCAGCCTTGCTTTAGTTCTAATATCTAGGCTTGCACTTTCCTGAAGTTGCCTGGCATACATGCCCTGTGCCAAGTGTCATAAGCTGATCACCACAATCAGGCCACGCCACATCTGACTCCCACCTCCGCACATCTGCACTGCTTGTCCTCTGCTAGGATGCCATTCCCTGTATTTCTTTAGATCCACCACCCACCCATCCATCTATCCATCTATCCATCCATCCAACCAAGATTTATTAATCCACATATATTAATTCCATTTCTGTAAAGCAAGCTGCCACATTGGAGAGACCCACATGGCAAGGAACTGAGGGTGACATCTGGCCAACATGATTCATCCCATGTTTATTAATCCATTTCTGGTCTGTGCTGAGTACTGGAACCACTGCAAGACAGAATCAGGCCTGGCTTCTGCCCTTCAGAGTCAGTTGTATCTCAGTGACAATACAGCATGTGAAACTCTGCAGGGGCAGAGTACGAAGCCCTGTTGACATACTCCTTGTGGCTCTATTCTGGTCCTGATTATTATACCACACTGATGGGTTGACTCTACATTTCTACAGCCTCATGAGCTCCATTGTCCATCTAATGTAGAAAATTGCCTTTAACATGATTATAAGATAAGGGGAATTTTAGAATCTTGTTGGGAACTTACTACAAGATAAACTTTATATGCATCATCTTAGTGAATGACCCAAACAACTCAACAAAGGAATTTTTATTATGCTATTTTACAGGTAAGGAAACTTAGACACAATGTCTTGTAGCCAGTAAGTGGTAGAGCCTGGACTTAGCCCCACAGCTATCTCACTTCAAAGTTCTTGCATGCTCTTAGCCTCCTCCTATACTTCTCTCTTCCTCTTGTGGTCCAGCAGAGAGGGCTGTACCTGTGCCCGTATCAAGGATGAGAACAGCATCTAACCTTTAATTTCCCTCCACAGACTTCTGTATTCACCACCTCAACTATTCACTGAGTGACAGAATGAGCCACAGAAGCTCCAAACAGGTCATCTCATCAACAGGACAAAAACCCTGATGGATATCTTATCAAGTATTTAAAACACTGTTCCTCATGACCGAACCAAGATAGCTCATCTTTAAGGGCTTTCTTCCATGTTGGACTTCTCGAAATAGTTGGACACACTGTCAGGGTTGGTGTTTCTATTGTGACAATTTCACTCCAACCCCACATTTGGGAGGCACATCTTTTGGAAAGAGATGGGGCTGCCAGGCATTTTACAACAAATCTCTCTTTTCCCTGGGAATTCTCAAATGTGGCAGCGAGCAGATGTGTTCGCAGAGCCTCTGAGCGTGAGCACAGACGGAACGCTCTGCATAGAAATTGCAAGTAAACTTCACAACTGGGGAACATAAAGATCTTTTATTTGCAGAAGTTGGAGATTGTAATTTGAATGTGTGAAATTGCCAATAGTCTGGTAAATACGTCGGCCCACCAGCAGCCTTCAAAGGGAATTGAAACCGTTTTAAAAATCAGTGAGGTAGGCAACGTGTGGGCGTGTGTGTTTTCCATGGAACAAACAGAGAGATTTATGCTAAATGCAAAATACTCTTTAAGTCACTGAGTGCAAGAATGGGTCATTAAGAAGGTGGTGGACTTGTTTTAACCATCGGGGGCCTGCTAGGAGTTTTCTAATCTGCTTAAAATCCTGCTGTGGCTCCATATTGCCTATGGAAAGAAATTCATTTTCTTTGCTCTGGTATTTTCCATTCTGGCTCCAACCACATCTTCCACACCTTTCCATTTTGCACCTCATTCTCCAGAAAGATTGTAGTTTCTCCTACATCCCTGGACATGGGCTCTGTTTTCTCACCTCATGTTTCTGCTCACACTTTTCTGCCTGGAATATCCTTCTCCCCACTGCCACATGTTCAAAGCTGACCTTTTTTTCCAAAACTAGGAGTCATCCCTGGCCCCTGCCGTTTCCTCACCACCCCTCACCCCAACCCCATCCGGTCGCACTGCGTTGGCAAATCCTCATGGCTCTACCTCTGAAATAATCTTCTCTCTCCCTACTGCTTCCTCCCTTGTCTAGAACCATCATCTCTCACCTGAACAATGACAGCAGCTTCCTCTCTGGTCTTCCTGCTTTGGACTTGGCCCACAAAACTGCCAGAATAATATCTTTCCTTCAAAATATAAATCAACTAATGCCATTCCTGTGCTTAACACCCTTCAGTGGTTTCCTGTGTTATGTAGAATCAAATCTAAATTCCTTCCCATGGCCTCCGAGGCTCAGTAATCTGGTGTTGGACACCACTATGGTCTCATCCCATGCCACTGTGTCTCTCTGGTCACTTTGCTCCAGACACTGAAGTCCTCTGCTATGATAACTTGAAAAAACATCCACATCTTATTTATCTATAAGCCCCCAACACTGTCTTCTGTAGTACCTATACCTAATAGGCAAAAATCAATCTTTATTAATTGACTGATAATTTTCTGACTTAAAATTGGGGTTTTAGACAAATGGATAGCATCTCATAAAAAAATCTAACCATCTTTAAGGGTTTGTCCTGTTGCAATTTGGGGTGGCTCAATTTCTTCTTTTAACCTAAATTCCTGTTATTGTTCCCAGGTTGCTGAAACTTTCAGGCAGCAGCCGTTTGGAAAAGCAAATACCTAAATCAGGCACGCCTACAGGTGGCATTGCTCTGGGAAAAATGCAAAGGCTTAATTAGCAATGAGATGCCATATTCTGACTGGGCCAAAAATACCAGGCTGCCAATTTTCATTA
The DNA here is from genome assembly GCA_963574885.1 of Lepilemur ruficaudatus. Lineage (NCBI taxonomy): Eukaryota > Metazoa > Chordata > Mammalia > Primates > Lepilemuridae > Lepilemur > Lepilemur ruficaudatus. Next base: position 7,636 of record CAUYRT010030254.1, read on the forward strand.
ATTCTTGTTAAATGCATTCAAGCCCTTCAAGGACAGTGTGTATTTGATGAAATGGTTTCCAAATCTAATAGTAATTTGCTCGACTTTAGAACAGTACCCTTGGAGATAATCTGAAAAACCAGGAATCCACAAACAACAGGCAAACAGGAAAGTATCAAAGAAATTGGTCCCACTGACCTTCATACATACTGATAATCTTGGCTATCACTTAGTGAGTGCTACTTCATTTAGTGATCAGAAAATCCTGAAAGGTGGGTACTCTGTTACGTCCATTTTGCAGGCAAGGAAACAGAGAGGCACAGAGAGGTTGGGTGTGTTACTCAAGGTCACACAGCCAATACTTGGCAGATCCAGGACTTAAGACCAGATAGTCCAATGCCAGTGCTCACACTTGCAACCACTACTCTACAAAATTTTGCAACTTTTAATTTTGATATCATTTGAAATTCCAGAAAAATTGCAAGAATTATTCATGAAACTCCTATACAGATCCACCTATTGTTTGTATTTTGCCTCACTTGCTCTATTATTTTTTCTCTATATTTTATATATATGCATATTTTGTTTTCCTGACCTCATTCAGTTGGAGACATCGTGCCCATATAGCCCTAAATATTGCAGTGTTCATTTCCTAAGAACATTCTCCCATATAATCCATTTAGATAACACTATTATCTAATTCATAGTCCCTATTCAAATTTCACCAATTGTCCCAGTTGTGTCCTATATAGCTATTTTTTCCCTCATTCAGGATCTGACCCCAGAGCACACATTGCATCTGCTTGTCTTTAATCTGGAAACTTTATTCTTCTTTAATATGGATTAGCTCCTTTGCCTTGAGATTTTTGAAGAACACAGGCCAGTTTTTAGCAGCACATCTCTAATGTTTCCTCACGATTAGGTTCAAGTTATGTGTTTTGGCAGGAAGACCAGAATGATGCTGTGTCCTCAGTATGTCACACCAGGAGCCACCAGATGTCCTTTTGTCCCAATATTGATGACATTGGCTTTGATCATTTGGCTTAGGTTGTATATGATAGTATTCTTCAAAGTAAAGTTGCTATTTCTCCATTTGTAGTCAATAAAAATCATTTGTAGGGAGATTCTTTGGGACTCTGTACACATCCTGGTTCTCATCAAACATCTACTCACTACTTTTAGTGTCCGTTGGTTGTGAACCTCTATGTGTCACTGCCTCTTTGTATGTGAGGGTTTGTTTTGCAGCTCAAGGGTCAGAATGATCGCTCAGACGAAGGCTCTGTCATGGGCATCTAAGAACAGGAAGTGTCCCATGGGGACTGATCACAGGCTTTACAGTTACACAAGCTGGAGTTCAAGTTCTGGCACTAGCATAGCTAATGGACTTGGGGAAAGTTACTTAACCTCTTTGAGTATCAGTTTCCTCATCTGAAAAGGAGGATAATGATAGTATCTTCTTCCATAGGGTTGTAGCATGAGGTCTATATATGACCTAATGAAGACAGAGTGTCTGGACCATAGAAGTGTCCAAGATAGCTGTGTGATTATCATGGAAGGAGCAAACAGCACAAAACGTCAGGGCTGGAAAGACTTTATAATTACTCAAAATGTTTATACCAGTTCTTGAGTGTCTAGCATGCTACTGGGAGGGCACATGAGTGAGTAAGTCATGCCAAGGTGGGGTGCAGTTTATGTTATACATGAGCAGAGCATGGCAGGTGTGAGAGGGAGAGATCAGAAAGGACTTCACAAAAGAGGTGGTGGCACATGAACTTGTGGGATCATTTAGAGTCAACATCTATTAAATTCCCCTCTGTGTACTCTACTTCTGCTAAATGCTTTAGGGTTCAACTCAATGTAAACGAGATTAACACATCCTGGAGAACAAATGAATTGGAACCAGTGGCAGAATTGGGTCCCTCACTTGTGACATCAAATGAAATAGAAAGAACTGGGGACATGAAAGTCAAATTCCACTATTTTTCACCCCTAAGCCTCAGATGAAGCCATATGCCTAAAGAGCAAATCTTATTTTGTCCCGCAAAGAATGAACTTTGTGAAAGTGTCTCTGTAGGTAGAGCTGGGAACTTTTTAGATGCTGCTAGTTTGAAGCTAAACTTGGCAACATCTAGGCACTGTCTGGGAAGAGCTAATCTCACCAGCTCACTTGTCACCTCACGGCCTGTGCCTGGCTGCTCTTGCATTACTCTGGCTGCCTGAGATTCCATCACCTGTGCTCAGAGGGTGGGGTAGGTTCACATAATGGCATAGGAGAAGGTACTGCCTTTCAAGAATTAGCCCTGGACTGCTTACTTCACGGAAAGGGCTGGGGAGTTTTCCATAGCACAGTCTTATGACTGTTCAGACCCAAATAGGCTAGAATCAAGGAGGGGTGAAGAGGGAGAAAGTCCACTCCACCCCAACTTCATGTGCTTTCCACTGAGTCATCTCTCGTGATCATGTCTGGGTGGCCTGTTGGAGAGGCTGTGAGTCTGACAAGTTGGCAGTGAGTGGTGAGGATCACAAAGCAATTACCAATTGCATTTGTGCTCACGGGAGTCCATGGACCCTCAGAGCCAGCCCTATCATGTTGGCCTTTGCCAAACTCCCTTTCAAAGACCACACTCAGGGAACAGCTGCAGAAAGTAGAGAAATACAGGAATTTAATTTTCCCACAGAGCACCGTTGCCCAAGCTGTGCTCATGTTCTGCAGTTAAATACTTTTCAAAATAATCCACCAAAAAAATGCAGCAATGCATTCCATTAACGATGTCTGCCTTTGTCCCACCCAGGGCCTCAGCAGTTAGACAAGCAATTTAATGCCTTGAAACAGAAATTGTTGTTTCCTCCCCTAATGGGGAGAAGGTGCAATGATCAGACAGACAGAGTGAGTGTGCTTTCCAGAAAGAAGGGGAGGTCTTGTATTTTTTGAATTCTCACGGGTGTTCCAGAAGCATCAAGAGCTTTTCCACCCCATACCATTAACATCGGAGCTCCTAGCTGTGAAACCCAAGTGCTTCTGTTGGATTTTTCTTACAGCAGAGCAAAGATATGTGAGCCATAATTTTAGAAGCAAAAGAGAATGTCTCTTACCATAGATTGTGAGCTGGTTAAAAACAGGGCTAAGGCCCATTCACCTTGGTAATTCTGGTTCTTAGCAGAGACCCTGCCACCCAAATGTTCAGTAAAAGTTTCATGAATTTAAAAAAATAGGAGAGCATACTCCTGTTCCTCATGTCATTTTCCAGAATGCAGATAACCATATGCATTATATTATCTGGGGTAATCTTAATTTCAGGTATTTTCCTTTCCTGTCTTCAGAATTGGTATCATTTTGACAGATGATGTATCCGCATTTTGGTTCAGCAAGTAGGTACATTGATTTTGAATGCAGCATTGTGTTTGTTTGTTTGTTTTATTTTTTTCCAACCATTTTTGGAGTCACAGACCCCTTTGAAAATCTGATAAGAACTGTGGATCTTCCCCCTGGAAAACACAAGTGTGCACACATTCAAATTTTTGCATTCCACTTCAAGGAGTTGTCAGACCCTCTAAAATAGCTCTGAACTCCAAGATATAAATTGCTTCTATAATGTTGATCACATGACTTGTATTTTGTTCTCCAAACAATGAAAGCGGAGTCTGCTTCCAACGTGGGCTTTCCTGGGCTGTACGTGGTGGGAGAGATTATTGTGGTCTTTTCCTCAGCTGATGGTTTTCCATCTAGAAGGTGCTCAATCCAATCCACGTTGCAAAACCTTAGCAGGACACAGGCTAATGAAAATGCAGCAGATGTACATACTTCTTAAAATGCCGGGATGTGTGAATATGTAGAGAAGCGTAAGAGGCAAGTTGTGCGTATTATTAATTTTTTAAAATGCTAATCCTGTCTTCAAAGGCCCATAGATCTATCTTCTTATTTAAAAAGAACAGGCTTGGCTATAGAGCAGTCATGCTTCTTAAGGCTTTTAAAAGAATGTTCTGATGTAGGATGAAACAGTCCTAGGGTTTTACCAACTCCCACAGTTGACATCTCTGTTACAAGTTCCAGGAGCTCAGCGAGCTATTCAAGAATGAAGGGAAAATGCAAAAGTGTATTATGTCATGCATTAAGACTGTGTTGTGGTTATGCCACACACACTAGAAAGGAGACTTTGAATGGTTATATGACACTCAGATGAACCCTTGGGAAGGCATGAAAGCGCAGTGGTTTTAGAAGCCTGCTGGATCACCAGAACTGCACTGCAATGAATTCATCGCCCACTGCTTTATGGAGGACCTCTGAAGGAAAAATAGCAATGTTTGACATGAAGTTGAGGAATGGACAAAACTTTCTCAGAATGAAATGTGATTTTAGTAAGCTTCCAAAATTCCAGATGTTTACTGAAGCTCATTGAAAGTATCCAGGCCTTGCGGGATAGAAATCAAGGCTGGACAGCCCACAGCCATCCTCTGCACGTGTTGGCCCAAGCCACGGTCGGTCCTTTTCTCAAGGTCCTGACCAGATCTCAGGGAAATTCTGAGCTTAAAATCCTTTCCTTGAAATCTTTACACTTCAAAGAAAATGTCCTGTTGAGATACTGAATGAAAGTTGACCATTGGTAGGTGAAACTCTTTGAGCTCTTTGCAGGAGCCAGCTCCTTGCAGGAGCTCTGCACAGAAGGATATAACTCAAATTCTTCTGCACCTGTTTTCTACCACCCCAAAAGAAAATATCAATAAGAAGTGCAGCCTTGGAAAACTAAAAGAAATAGTAGGAGAAAGCTGTGATTTCCAAATGACAAGGTATCTCCACCATCAATACTTGAAGTTGGTAAGATAAGAGCTATTTGGTTTCTATTTGTTACCAGCTAGGAACGTTTTGAGAGTCAGGTATACTCTGGAAGAAGGTTGTTTATAGAACGTTCTTGCCCCTCAAGATAAATGAGGTACTGGAGAGACTGCAAAGCACCCTTTGAGGATTTTATTGCTTATAATTGAATTGAGGAGATCAGAGTCACATAAATAGAAAAGAAAATAAAGCAAGACTGCTGGTTGCTGCATTCACGAGGAAAAAGAAAAGTCAATGAGAGCTGGAGACATTTGAGAAATACATCTTATAAGTCCCGGGAGATGAGGTGAGCTTGAAGGGTGGACAGAGTTTGGCTAGGCATAAATAGGAAGGAAGAAAGAACATATGCAAAGACAGGCTTCATCCATTCTGGGGTCAACTTGGAGAACATTTGAGAGTTCCTACTGGGATCAAGGTTCAAATTTTGTTGTGCTTTAGAATGATGACTTGGCCAGCCTCTTAAAAAGTGTCAATTCCTGTACCATGCCCTTACAGACTTTGATTTTGTGGGTCTGGCCTTGGGCTCAGAGTTCTACTTTTCTATTAATAACAAGGAATCCAGGTGATTCTGACAAGGTTAGTCCATGGACCACACCTTGTGCAACACTCACATCTACTTCCTTTTGGCTTCTTTGTTTGATCATTAAAAACACCAAGCAGGAGTAGCATCCTAAGAATCTTGAGCCTATAACCTGGAGTGAAATGGATCTTGAAGAGCTAAACCTAGATGGGATGTGAAGAGCCAAGACACACAAGTAAAGACATAAACAAAAATTCCGATGATTGTGGAAAATGGCGAAATGGAGTGCCCTCCTGGCTCTTTGCTCTCAGAGTCGGAGGTAAAATAGGCAGACTACTGCACGCGAGTGAACTCCACTTCTACAGGACCAGCTCTGCTGATATACAGAGAAACAACGTGGGACACAAGACCTCAGCGGAAAACAGAGGTGAATCGGAAAACTTCTCGCGAAGTAGAGAGACTGTTGGGTGCCTTAGAGAGGGAGCCCGGTTCCCACTCCGGCCGGCCAGCCGGCCGGCCAGCATCTGTGCCGGGGTGTTTTGATTCCCCGGGGAGTCCACCCTTCCCCCACCGTGCCCCACACCCTCGCAAGCAGGGAAGTGGCTGAAGTCTGCGGGCAACAGTGGTGTAGGCAGA
>CAUYRT010030256.1:0-18021 GCA_963574885.1 Lepilemur ruficaudatus
ATTAGAGGGAATGGTGTGAAGGTTGTATTGCAAAAATTAAAACATGAAAAGCAAAAACAAAGACAATCTTTTAAGCAGCAATAAGACCTAAAAATAATGCCACTGAAGCAACCTACAAAGTAGCTTATATACTTGGGGAAAAAAGGAAAGCCATTCAGTGATGTAGAAATTGTGGAAGAATGCATTGTGGAAGCTGAAGCATGCTTAGAACCCGATAATATTTCAAAGTACAAACAACTGGACTGCCCCTTTCATGGAGAAACAAAACTGATCAGCAGAATGAATTAGACTTCAACTTAACAGAGCAACTTCTTGTAATATTTCAAAAGAAAAATATATATTATTCAATTGCTTTGCATGAATCAACTGATACTACTGACTCAGCACAGGCTTTATACTTCATTCGGGCCATAACAGAAGATTTCCTGTGACAGGAAAAGTTACTGTCATTGGGCACTGTTGTGAACATAACACCAGGAATAAATGTCTTCAACAACTTTCAAGATAAATGTCATGAAGTTGCACTGAATTTGGTAAATTTAGTGAGTGTATCTACATATGGTGCACCTTCCATGACAGGAAAACATGAAAGGTTTATTGCACAGATAAAATAGGTATTAACAGATCCAGATGCTCTAATTTCTTCTCATTGTATCTTACATGAGCAAAATCTTTATGCTAAAGCTACTGATTTAAGTGACCCTGTGCAACAAGTTATTATTATTGTTTACTGTATTCCTGCAAATGCAACATGGCTTTGTCAGTATCATAACATGCTAAATTTGAACAATGAGGCATTCACTGTGCATTTGCTGTGTCATTCCAAAGTGCATTGGCTATGGCAGGGACAGGTGTTGCCCAAAATTTTATGTCTGTGAGAACAGATAAATTTTATGAAGAACAGAATCAGTAATGTGAATTATTGAAAGATGATTTTTATAGGAATGCAGCTTTTCTATGTGATATCATGTCAAATCAAAACAACTTGAATGTTTTCTTGCAAGGTAAAACTGATTCTATATATAATATATGGCAAAAAATCCAAGCATTTCAAAAAAAAACTACCTTTTTTCAAAGTGCTTCTTCTTCAAAAGGAAATTTCAGGTGAACATTTTCCCCAGTTGGCAAAGGGTATTGATGAACAGGATGATATACGGGAATCATTTATAGAACACACAGTTGTTATAGACCCATTAATTGGAGAATAAAATGAAAGGTTCACTGACTTTGAGAATTGTGACATCACATGCAAATTAGCATTTCAGTCTCACCTAGTTGATATCACCAAGGCACCTAAAGAACTGTAGATGGAATTGGCTTCAGAGAATGAGTTAGGGCGGATACCATATTTCTCAATGTTGTGAATACTTTTTGTAACAAAGGTATGAGCTCTTCTTTGTTTGGTAAAACTCTGAAGAGCATCCATCTGGTCTGGGACTTTTCCTTTTTGGGAGGTTTTTAATTCCTGCTCCAATTTCTGTGCTTGATATTGGTCTGTTCAGGAATTCTATTTCCCTTAGGTGAACTTAGGGAGGCTGTATGTTTCCAGAAATTTTTCCATTGCCACCACATTTTGTAGTTTTTGGGTGTATAGATTTTTACAGTATTCGAAGATTAGGTTTTGTATTTCTGTGATGTCTATGATGACCTCTCCTTTTTCATTTCTAATTGAGTTTATTAGAGTTCTTTCCCTTTGAGTTCTTGTCAATCTGACAAGAAGGCTGTCAATTTTGTTTATCTTAATTGAGCTCTCAGTAGATGACATTTTAAAGTCAGTATTTGATGCTAAGAAAGATCCAATTGAAATATGGGAAAATGGAGTAGAATACCCACGCCTTTGGCAACATGCCTGAAAAATACTTTCTTGTTTTTCAAACTTATTGCTGCAAATCCCTAAGTTCTCCTGCCCAACCAAATCAAGACACACTTAAGTTCGCAGATGACTTATACCCATCTAGAGGATGAGGATTAGCTAAAACTGCAGACCTGCATGCTTTCCGACAAAAAGCAAACACAAGTCATTAAAATGTTTGTTAACTTTAAAATTAATAGTTTTCATTTTTTGAAACTATTAAGTACATAGTAGTTAGAGTTTCACAAAATGTTATACGTTTTTAAGTATATCTGATTGAAGTTTCTTGAATGTGGCCTTATTTGATTGCAGCTAAATTAATGTGGCCTTCCAACATGAAAAGCTTCTCCACTCCTGATCTTCACTATTCATAAAGATATATGGAGAATGTGGCTTTGGGGCAGCCAACTGGGTTCTTTTGCCCTCCACTGAATTTCTCTCTCAAATCTTCCTCCCAATGGCAGAGCCAGTCATGCCAAACTTACCACAATTTGGAAAAACAGAACAAAATTGTATCTTCCCTGCTGCCCCCAGTGCATAAAGTGTGGGAACAGAATTTTTTGAGCCTCATTCTTGAATTTTACAAATTAGTCTTCCCTCCCAGGGGAGGATTCAGAAGAAATAAAAGCCTTCTTGTTTTTCTAATGTAGGTTCTCCCACATGGAGACAGAAAGTAGGAAAGATAACTGATACTCCTGACAACTACTGCAGATTTGGTATATAATGGCATGTAGAGTCATATTTTTCTCTTCTTCATTATTGTTTTATATTAATAAAATAAGCCTGAAAAAAGAAAAGATTACCTTCTGACTGAAATAAAAATGAAAGCACAGATGTAATCAATTATTTAAATGACCACCAACTTTCCAGCATAAATTTTGCTACATTAGATAACACATCAGGTACAGAAGGCCAAATTTAAGAGCAGGAGAGTTTGCTACCTTAGTACCCTTTTCATCTTTGGCCTCTGAGGAGATAGGCTGGAAAGTTATTCTTGTAATTTAAATTATAAACATGACTTTTTATGGTGTCAGCTGAGGCCATCATCTCATTTCACACAAAACACCAAATAGCTATCGGAAGTTAATGAACTTTCTTTATTGGCATACCAGGAATATTTAAACCAGTGATCTAGAGAAAAAGGGCTCTACGCATCTGATCATAAATTTTGGAGCTCCTCATCACCTTGATTAATATTGCCTTCAAGAGTTGGAAGAATGATATTCAAATGCATGTGTATATTAGAATGTTTTTTGTGATATATTTTATTATTTTTGGAGGGGAGCCATATAGTTTTATTCACTGTTCTTATTAACATAATTTCCTTTTGGTTCTGTAGACTACAAAATGTTTTTAAAACTATATAGTTCTATGTATTACACATCACTTAAAAATATATAGTAGTATAAATATAAATATATATATTTAAATTACATAAAATTATTTTTATAAGTATATGTATTAAAAGGTACCTCTTTTGAGGACAAATACTAAAAAATAAATATTAATATGTAAATTTACTATGGGTTTATAGAAATGATACTGATTTTTGCATGTTGATTTTTTTATACTGCAACTTTATTAAACTTATTTATTAGTTCTAACAGTTCCTTGGTGGAAGCTTTAAGATTTTCTATATATATGATCATATACTCTGCAAACGGACAATTTGACTTCATCCTTTCTAATTTGAATGCCCTTTATTTCTTTCTTTTGCTGAATTGCTCTGGCTGGAACTTTCAGAGCTATGAACAAAAGGAGTAAAATTGGACATTCTTGTCTTGTTCAAGATCTTAGAGAAAAAGCTTCTAACTTTTCCCCCGTTGAGTATGATGTTGACTGTGGGTTTTGTCATATATGGCCTTTATTGTGTTGAAGTATGTTTTTTTCTATACTCAGTTTGCTGAGAGTTTTTATCATAAAAGCTTGTTGAATTTTATCAAATGGTTTTTCAGAATCTATTGAAAAAATCACATGGTTTTGGTTTCAATTCTATTAATACGATGTGTCAGGTTTATTGATTTGAGTGTGTCGAACTATCTATTCTTTCATTCCTAGGATAAATCCCACTTGATCATGTGGTGTTGAATTTTATTTGGTGGTATTTTGTTGAGAATTTTTACATCTACATTCATCAGAGATATTAGTCCATAGTTTTCTGGTTGTGTCCTCATCTGGTTTTGATATCAGCATAATGCTGGCCTTTTCAAATGAGTTTGGAAGTATTCTCTCCTCTTTAGTTTTTTGGAATAGCTTTAGTAGAAATGGTATTAGGTCTTATTTAAATGTTTGGTAGAACTCAGCAATGAAGCCATCAGATCCTTGGCTTTTCTTCAATGGGAGATTTTTTTTTTTTTAATTACTGTTTCAATCTTGTTTCTCATTATTGGTCTGTTTTGGTTTTCTATTTCTTTATGTTTCAAACTTGGTAAGTTGTATGCATCTAGGCATTTACACATTATGTCTAGGTATTCTAATTTGTTGGTGTATTGTTGTTTGTAGTAGTCTCTTATGATCTTTGTTTTTCTGTGGTATAAACTACCATATGATCCATCAGTTTCATTATTGTGTATATATCCAAAATCAGTATGTTGAAGAGATATTTACACTCTCATAGTTATCACAGCACTATTCACAATAGCCAAAATATGAATCAATGTGAGTGCCAATCTATAGATGAATGGATAAAGAAAATGTGGGACACATACACACACATATACACACATACATACCTACATAGAATTCAATACTGTTCATCCACAAAACAGAATGAAATCATGTCATTTGCAGCAACAGGGATGAACCTGGAGGACATTATATTAATATTAAGTGAAATAAGCCAGGCACAGAAAGACAAATACTGCATGGTCTCACTAAAATTAAATTTAGAAGGAGAGAGTAGAGTAGTGGTTATCAGAGGCTGGAAAGAGAAGGGGGAAGGAAAGTGGGGAGAGGTTAGCCAATGGGTACAAAGTCCCAGACAAACAGGAAGAATAAGTTCTGGCATTGTAGTACACAGTGAAATGACTATAGCAGATGATAATGTGTAAGTTAAGGTAGCAAAAAGAGAGGGTTTTGTATGTTCTCACCACAAAGAAATGATAAATGTTTGAGGTGACAGATCTGTTATTTACTCTGATTCAATCACTATACAAAGTATATATGCATTTAAACATTACACTACACTCCATAAATATATACAATTAATATATGCCAATTATAAATAAAATAATTTTTTAAAAATGTAATCTTATAAATTTAATCACCACTCGGATCAAGATATGCTACATTACCAACATCCAGAAGGCTCTTAAGCTCCATCCCAATTATTAATCCCCCAAAATAAACAGTTTTGACCACTATCTTCATGGGTTATTTTGCCTGTTTTAACATTATGTAAATGTGTTATGGGGTATATAATGTTTTGTGTCTGCTTTTATTTACACAGCAATTTATCTCTTTATTTTATTTTAAAGACTAGTTAAGTGCACTAGTGAGAAGGGGGGAAATAGCAGAATGGGAATTCGACCTGGAACTGACTGTGAGCAATCAATTGAGAGAACTCATTACCTTTGGGCCAGCCTGCACAACAATTTATCTGCCAAACTTATTTATGCTGTTGTGTATAGTAGTTCTTTTTCTTTTCAGTAAGATGTTCCATTGTGTCAGTATTCCATGACATATTTATTTCGTCTACTTTTGATGGACATAGCCTTGAGTTGCTTACAGTTTTTTAGTATGATTGTCTTTCTATTAACTTTTTATTCATTTGAGGAATATATGTACTTATTTTCGCTGCATATGTACCAAAGAGCCTTTGGTGAACATATGTGTACATTTCTTCTGGCTATATACTTAGGAATGAGAATTCTGCATCATTGGGACCTTAGATTCAGCTCTAGTATATGTCAAAAAGGACACCAAAATGATTTTCTTGCCAGCCATTCACGAGAATTCCAGCTGTTTCACCCTCTTGGTAGTATTTGCTATTGTCAGTCTTTTCATTTTAGTTATCCGGTAGGCTCATTGAATAATTTTGTTATACCTTTCTGACATTTTAGCTTACTCTTCCCTAGTGACAGCCTTTTCACATAATTATTGTAATTAGATAATTCTCTTTCCTTTCCTGCCTATTGAATGCATCAGTCAAATTTCATTGGATTGCCTTTTTATATATTGTACATAGGGTTCAAATATGAATCACTTGTCAAACATATATATTGAAATGATCATCCTACACTGTAGCCTACTTTTAATTGTCTCAATGATGCCTTTAATGAAATACAGGGGACCATGTTGCAATTAGTGCTTTTTATATCAAGTTTAAGTAGTTTTTGTTTAATCAATGTCATGAAGATATTTTCCTGTGATACCTTCTGGAAGCTTTACCGCGGTGATTCATCTGGAATATAATTTTGTTTATGTATAGTGTGAAGTAGGGTCAAAGTTTACTTTTTAACAAAAATATACAGGTATAAACCAATCATTAAACTACAATCTGTCTCAATGTTTCAGTAACCCCTTTTTATAGGTCAAATGAGCTGTTATGTCTGAGGATTTTCTTGACTATCTAAAGTTTTTCTTGTCTATCTAATCTCTTTCATTCATATTGGTGTTTACCTAGTTCTACTTTTATTTAATTATTGTAGCCTTATAAGAATTCTTGAAGTCCGGTAATGAAAGCCTTAAAACTTTGTTCTTATCTAGTTATCTTTGTGCTTATTGATTTTTAAATGTATTTTAAAACCAGTTTCTCAATTAATGCATACACACATATCCTGGAGGTTTTTACCGAATTTGTGTTGTATCTTTAAATCAATATTCAGAAAAATGCAATCTTTACAATATAAGATAGAATTTAATTATTTTTATTATAACATATTCCTTTATATTTTAGCAATACATACCTATTTAAAGACTTCTTTCTTTTATATTAATATAGCTATACCAACTATTTTCTGTTATTGTTCACATGCTTCATTATTTTTAAAAATTTTCTTTATTTCAATCTTTCTCACTGCTTGTATGTTAGGTCCTTATTATTCTCATATACAAAGAATCTTTATATAAAATTCAGTCTGACAAATTTACACAAAAATAACTGTTAAAAATTAGTGTTGCAGAGATTTCTAATTCTAATTATGCATCAGTAGCTGTTATTAGACTAACATATTTGAAAAAAATGTTTAAAAACCTAGAAAATATAATTATAGGAAGGCACCGGAAAAAAACTGGATGTATTTATGAACTTTTCTAGGACACGAGACACCATTGCCATTTTTTATACATATGTATTGAAGGAAGAAATTGATGATAATATGATTCAAGTTATTTATCCCAGATTCTCTAAATTTTCATTTTGGGCTATCCTCCCTTCATTATGTTCTACCTTTTTTGTATGTGATATTTTAAAAATGTTTCATCTTAAATCTGATATTGTCATATGGGCACAAATTCCATTCATTAGCGCTCCACTGCCATGACCTAATCACATCCCAAGGCCCACACCTTCTAATATCATTAAATTGGTAATTAGGTTTCAGCATATGAATTTGGTGGGATGTAAAATTCAGATCATAGTGAGGACTATAAGCTGAGTGGAGAATCTAAATGTTGCTTAATCTAGTCTATCGTTGAAGCTTTCAGTGTATTTTGCGTTTCATTCAATGAATTCTTCAATTCCAGAATTTCCATTTGGTTCTTTTGTATTATATCTATCTCTTTGATACATTTCTCATCCATATTCTGTTTGATTTTTTTTTATGATTTCTCTGTATTATTTTCCAGACTTTTCTTGTATCTCAATGGGCTTCTTTAGAATCAATAATTTAAATTCTTTTTCTGGTATTCCATGTATTTCCTTTTGATTGGAATCCGTTGCTAAGGAATTATTGTGCTTGTTTGATGCTGTCATCTTTCCTTGCTTTTTCATGTTTCCTCCATTGTTTATTGACATATGTGCATTTGGTGTAACAGTCATTTATTCCATTTTTTTTTTTAATTTGCTCTCATTGGGGAGGACTTTTTTCTGAAGATGTATCTGGTGCTGGTTGGGTAGGGCACTTTGGCTTTGATTCTGGGTGAGTGTAATAGCGTAGTCTCTGTGTGATTTTTTTTTTTCACTGTAAACAGCATCAGTAGTATCTGATTTCCTCTGTGGCTGAGGGTGCAGTTAGTAGTGGAGGCTGTAGTGATGTTTTGCTGTGGACTGGGATACAAGATATGACACTCTTTGGGCCCCAGTTGTGGGCAAATTCTGTATGTCCTTTGGCCCCAGGGTGGCCTACACTACCACTGGTGCTAGTGGGTCCAAGAAGGCTGATTCTTGAGTCTTTAGGTGGCTTACTCAGATGCTGGTAGTGGGAGTGGTGAGTTGGGGATGGGTGGGAAGGTTCTTGGTGCCTAGACACAGGCTGTGTCCTGGGTGATGGCAGTGGCAGTGGTGAGACACGCCATCTAGGTCCAGAGCAGCACACACTGGTGATGATGGTGAGTTGCAATGTACTGGATGGGCCAATCTGCAGATCCGCAGGTGGCAGGTAGATACCAACTGAGGGAGTAGTGGCCCAACTTCAAGCCCCTAAGAGGAGTGTTCAGGTGTCAACAGTGATTAACTGGGTTGTGCAACTCCCTGGCCCCCAGACTGTGAGCAAAGCCCTGGGGGTGGACAAAGCCAAGCAGGTGGACTTGTTCTGAAGCCCTCCAGTGGTGTGTATAGGTAATAGTATTGGTTGGCAGATGTGGAGCCATTCCTAGGCGACCAGCAGAATGCTTGGGTAGGGGGACAGCAGTGGCTACACTGGCCCCTACCACTGGTGAGGGTGGAACAACTGATGGCTGGTGAACGCATGCACCACTTGCACCTCAGCCCCAGCGGTGCTCACATTTTGTCCCCTGCTGCATTAGCTCACACCTCGCTCATGCCTCAGTTCCAACGGAGGTAGCCTGTACCTTGGTCACACCTCAGTTATGGCTGTATTAACCCATACATCACTTGCACCTCAGCCCCACACTGCTGTGCTCCAGGACGGTGTACAGTCTTTTGGGGGTGGGGCTCTAAAATGTCATCTTGCTGTAGCTTCTTGTGTCTCAGGGAGTATGCAGGACCCAGTGCGAGCTCCCTCCCTGGAACAGTGGCATCATAATCTCCAGGCAGCTCCCTATCTTAGTTTCAGGGCTCTCAAGGGTTGAGGGGCTAGGATTATAGGAGTCTCTGGTAGAAATATGAGCTACTGACAGTCTCTCATTTATCCTTTCCCTGCATTATGGGGTCTCTTTCAGCTCTCAACCCTTTCTGGTCAAGCAGGCTGCCTCGTTTTCTGTTTCTTCTTTGCTTTAGCTATTTCCTTCACTTTTCTGTTGCATTTCAGTGTTCTTTCTTGGATGATCTGTTCCAAGTGTGATTGCCTATTACTTAAGTTATTCTTAGTGGAGAAGGTGAATATGAAATACCTCAACTCAGCAACATTGATGACAAACCAGAAGACATAAACATTCTAAAAGTTTATGCACATAATAATGTAACTACAAAACAAACAAAACAAAAACTGATAGCACTTAAAGAACATAAATATATATGTAGATATATATCCCTATAGTCATAGTTTAAAATATAAATTTCCTTTCCAGTTTTTGAAAAACAAGTAGGCAAAAAGATTATTAAGTATAATGAAGAATTTAACAACAGTATCAAACACCTTAACCTAAATGTCATTTTTAAAACATAACACTGCCAAAATGCAGCAGAATATGTTTTATTTTCAAGAGCATGTGACACCTTTCATAGACCTCTATACTGTATCATAAACCAAGCCTTAACAAATTTAAATAAATTGAAATTAGAGTATTTAGAATATTTTCTCTAACTGCAAGAGAGATAAATTAGAAATCAATAACAAACAGATATGAAAAATTCTCAAATATTTGGAAATTAGTAAAATTTTAGATAACCTATGGATCAAAGAAGAAATAAAAAAGAAAGTTGAAGAGATATGTTAAATTGAAATTACAAAGCAAACATGATATATAAAATTTGCAAGATGCAGATAAGAGAAATTGATACCTTTATATGCTTATATCAGAAGCCAACAACATTTTGAAATCAGTGATCACTCTTTTTGCTTATGAAACAGGGAAAATAAGAGAAAATTAAAACCAAAGTACTTAGAAAGAAGAAAATAATTGTGTGGAAATACTGAGAGAGGAATTTGACAAACAATATAAATAATCAATGTGACAAAAACTTTCTTCTCCAAAGATTAAATAATATGATAAGTCCCTTTTAAGATTAAGAAAAAAATTATAGTGAAAACATCAATTGCCAGCTACTGCTTCGAAGAACATTACTTGAAACATTTACCTAAATAAAGAATTATTTTTCTTTTCTGTGGTATCATATTAACCTGTATTTTCCTCTATTGTTGAATTCATTCCACTGTATTTAAATTATCAATACAATGTAAGTTTCTTGAGAGTCTATACATTGTTTATTTATATTTTTATTGTCTAATGTTTTATACATAGTTGATGGTAAAAAAATTTGCGGTTAAAGTGAGTTGTTTTATTCCTTTATGTGTATATTATTAAAGTTTCTGATTACCTGTTTGCCTTTTAGCAAGTTAAATGACAGATCTGGAATTGTTCCCAGTTTGACAATGTTAAAAATCAAGCTTATATTTCAAATGTACTATGAAACCTGTCTTCTCTGCAATATAATAGCACAATTAAAATTTTCTTTTTATAAATTTATTAACTTATATAGCCCTCACCATGAAACTGACACTTGATCATACACTGACATATATTTTTCTCAATTCATTTCATTAATTTTTCTAAATAAGATTCAATAAAATACCCAATAGTAATGTTACGGTGTATTCTTCTCTCACTGCCCAAAAGCAGGTTAATCAATTTTTTTTTTAATTCAACACCATTTAGGTATAGATAGAGCTAATCACCTTAACTGCCTTAATCATACACAGGTCCTCTTTAGTTTTACAATTATCCTGAAGGACACTGTAGGAGATACCCCTACAGAGCAGAGTGAAGACTTGTAGTTTTGACAAATATAAACTCTAATGAATGGTGAGCTACCATGAATCTTGTAAAATAGAGTACAGTTCCTACTGGAGTGAAGTCAAGATGGTTCATTAATGCATTCAGGTTATACAGTTTCCTTTAGCACAAAGCCTGGATGAACACTTGGGATCACTATGCTCCAGTTCATGTTTTAAGTATTCAGACAGCATCCTATACAGCATTATTCACAATATCAAAATGGAGATCTAGTATGTTTTATAACAACCTGGATGGAACTGGAGATCATTCTTCTAAGTGAAATATTGCAAGAATGGAGAAACAAACATCACACGCACTCAACACTAAATTGGAACTAATCAATCAACATTTATGTGCATATATGGAAGTAAAACTCACGAGAAATCAAGTATTGAGGGGGGAGCAGGGGATGGGTAAATTCACACCTAACGGGTACAATGCACACTAGCTGGGTGAAGGACACACTTATAACTTTGACTCAAACTGTACAAAAGCAAATTATGTAACCAAAACTTGTGTACTCTGTAATATCCTGAAATAAAAAAAAATTAAAAAGATATATAAACAATCTAAGTGTTCATCAATGATGAATGGGTAAGAAAATGTGGTATATATACAAAACGAAATATTATACAGCCTTACAAAAAAGGAAATTCTGTCATTTGTGACAACATGGACAAACCTGAGGACATTATATTAAGTGAAACAGCCCAAGAATAGAAAGACAAATACTACATGAGCTCACTTATATGTGGAATCAAAAAGTTGATCTCATAGAAAAAGAGTAGGATGGTGGTTACCAGAGGCTGGGGGAAGGAGGATAATGATGCAACGTAGTCATATTTTTAATACATTCTATAGTATTTTATATATGATCTTAAACTGTTTTATAATAAAATATGTAATGGTTAATGACAAATTAAGTGGCTTTACATCTGCTTACATTATATCTAGTCAATATTTAAGCTATATATTAATGAGAAACTCACAATTCCAGAAGCTTTGTACTGTTTCATTAAATATACCTGTGAGAAGACTTTGTAGGAGTCATATAGATGTCCATATTACAAGAGTAAAACGAATGTTTTCACAGCAGTGTCCTAAAATCGAATGAGATGAAATTAAGGGAATTAAACAACTAATTATGGGAATAAATTAAGTCAAAATACTTGGAATGCTCTAAACAATTTCTTTATGAAAGAATTTTCAAGATAAATTAGCATGCATGTCATATTAAAAATTATTTGAAAAGATTTAAAACTGTATCAATTATTTTCATGTAGCTTGGTTCTATTCACATTTTTATGTCATTGAATTTTCTTCTTATAACCTCATTGTATGACTGAATGAGTGACTTTGTAACGTTAATGGTTTTGCCTGTGTCTCTTGGAATACAGGTGTCTTGGTTCCTGCATGCTATGTGTCTGTATGTCTATGTGTATGTGACCTAAGATAATTTTTAGTAAACAATGTTAGTTTTAAAATTGTTGATACAATAAAATAGAAATGTCTCCAGAATTATCAATATTATATATAATTCAGACATTTTTGCCTGGGTCTACAAGTCAGACAAGGTTATGCTGTCTCTATTACATGTTTTAAGGTCATAAAACCTGCTTCTATAATATGTTTGAAACTTATGTCAATGAAAAAGAATACAAACTCTGTAAAACAATTTAAAGAGGTTTATTCTGAGCCAAGTGTGAGGACCATGGCCTGGAGCTATGCCCAAGAAGCCTTGAGAAAGTGGACTTGCTAAGGTTCTGTTACAGTTTCGTTTTATAAATTTTAGGAAGACAGGAATTACATATAAAGTAATAAATCAATACATGGAAGGTGTACATTGGTTTGGCCCCAAAAGGCGGGATGTCTTGAAGCAGAGTCTTACAGATTATAGGTAGGTTTATAGATTCTTTGATTTGTAATTGACTAAAGAAATGAAGCTTTGTTTAAAGACTTGGAATGTTTTAAAATAAGGAAGTCTCTTAACTAGAGACAAGCCACCAGACATAGACTTATGAGATCTGTTGGGTAAATTGAGGACCCATAGGTATGGTTTAAGATTTGTCTTGCATAGCCTTATGCCTGTTAATGAGTTACAGTGGATAGATATCTCCAACAAGGCAGGGGGAGTATGATGAGGCATATATGACCTCCCTCCTCATGGCCAGCAACTCAGCTGTAGGGTATTTCTGGAGTGCGTTTGGACAAGTGGGGGTCTATTCAATCAGCTAGCGGGCCCTAAGATTTTATTTTGGTTCGCACTTGCTTAATTTTCTATATGTTAAAACTGTATAAAAAAGGCTTATGTGCTCTTTCAAAGCCTAGACATATCTTACTGTGAGCTGAAAGTCTTTGTTTTGAGCCTCTGAATTCAGGGCCCTGGGCAAGTGTCCACGGTGAGGCCTGGAGACGTGCATGTTCTCAGCACCTACACAGCCAGCTGACAGGCAAAGCCAAGCCCAAGATGGCCTTGCTCTCCTTGGCCAAACTTTGCTTCCTGGCCATGCTGGGAGGGGTCACACCTGCCAGGCATGTTCTATCCTCTCTTCTGAGGTTTACACCTCGTGTGTAAATTCAGGTTCCTAGATGGGTTCTGCCCTTCATAGTATCCTGGGTACCATGTGGGTACTTGGGACCCAGGACAATTGGGGAAAACATTAGGGAGAGTACCTATGTTATAGTTTAAAGGTTTTTTTTTTTTTAGGAATTTAAAATTTTAAAGTCATGTTACATTACGTTGAGTAATAGATAATCATAAAATGTCTGAGTCCTTACGCTTAAGAAGTACACTAAAATACTTAAATCTACTTACTAAACTTATGTTTATGTTTCTATACTTGGTATCTTATTTTCATATGGCATGTGAAAGCTAATTATATAGAGATCTGTTAATAAACAAAAATATTGAGGAAATATATTTTCCTAAAATTTATGGAATGGTTTTATCTATAAATACTGATATAAAACAGTTCAAAATTGCTCAATTCTTAGGATTTTAACTGGAAATTATGGTTACTAAGAGTTAAATTATAGTTAATATATGTAATTAAAACTACTAGAAATAAGAGAAATGACTCTGCCCAGAATACACAAATAAAAGAAAGATACGGTTTTTATAAGAAAAGTTGTAAAAGCATAAAAATATGTGTTTCTTGAGAAAAGAATAATTTTGCATAGTATGGAAGCTATTTAGTGGTGTTTCAAATTGAAGAAATTGAAAAGAGATAGATGAAACTAATGAATATAGAAACTTGGGGAAAAATAGAAAAAAATTGTAAGAGATTATAAAAGTTTTGGGTTATTTTTTGTGGTCAAAATCTGACTGATATCGGATGGGTTTGTTTATAAGATTCTATTAAAATTAACTTTGTAATGGATAATACACTAATACAAAAGCAAAACTTGCTTTTCTTTTTTGAACGGAATTTTGATGTAATATTAACTGGAGACAGTAAAAGATTTTTGTTTATGTTTTGAGGAAAGTGCAAAAAATAAAATAAAGAGAGAGAGAGTGAGGAGAGATGCAGAGAGAGAGAAGAGAGATGGAGAGAGAGATTCCATCTTATCCTGTCTTTATTAGTTCTTTTGATTGTGGAAAACTGATTCTCTTCTCTATCGAAGAGTAAAGATATTTTCTTTTTCTTTTTCTTTCTTTTTTTTTTTTTACAGTGAGTTAAAACAGGCAGCTAGAAAATACCTTTCTTTTTTTTTTATTTATTGAAGTGTAATTTACATATCATGCCTTTACTCCATATTAAGTGTACAATTAAATGTTTTTTAGTAAATTTATCAAGTTGCACAGCTATTCATATAAATCAATTTTAGAGGATTTCCTTCCCCCTATTGAGACCCCTAATACCCTTCCCCAAATACATTTCAAGCATGCCCCTCCCCTTCACAGTGCTCACCACATCTCTCAGATGTGGATCTATCCCCTACCCCCCAAATCCCTAGTGAACACCACCACCATTTGAGCACCATGGTGTTAATCAGTCAGTACCAATTTGATGGCGAGTACATGTGGGGCCCATTCTTCAGGTCTTGTGTCACCTCACTTTGAATAATGGACTCAAGCTTAATCGAGAATAATATAAGCAGTGCTAGCTCACTGTGGTTTCTTACAATTGAGTAATATTCCACTGTAAACATATATCAAATTTTAATAATCCACTCATGAATTGACGGGCACTTGGTTTGTTTCCATGACCTAGCAATAGTGAATTATGCTGCCATAAACATTCGGGTGCAGATGTCTTTATAACAGAATGTCTTATGCTCATTTGGGTAGATGCCTAATAATGCCATTGCTGGATCAAATGGTAATTCTATTTTTAGCTCTTTGAGGAATCTCCAAATTCTTTTCCACAGAGGTTGCACTAATTTGCAGTCCCATCACGTTGGCTGAATGAATGACTATTATTTTAGAGTGACCAGTGATCCTGTTTTGATTAAATGCTTTAAACATTTGATATATTTGACAGGCTTTCCAAAATCAAATTTCAAATTCAAAATTCAGTCTTTTTGACCTCAAACTAACTTTGGGATTTTACAGAGGGCCCCTAAAGAATCCAAAACAGACATAACAAATGAGCTTATTTGGCATGTTAAATTATATGGGAAAAATGATGTTTAATCTTCTTTGAGTTATATTTTTATCGATATGTGATTAGTATATGTTTCAAAATTATATGAGATTCCTAAAATCGTTATGTTTTGGTATGTGTTATCAGTCATAATTATGTTTATTATGTTAAATTATTACAGACCAAAGTAATGTACTAGTCAATTGCATCTTTAACCATAACTATCTTAAGTTTTGTACATAGTTAATTGCTTAATACTTATGCTTTCTTTGAAAGCTCTTTGCAAGCAATTATAATTCTTATATGTTGTCTTCAACGAGGTTCATGGAAAGGATGGACTGGACCCTAAAAATCATTCTTGAATAAAGATTTCTGATGACTTTAGCATCATATCATTTGGAGTAGGTAAGAATTACCAGGACTCTGGTAATGAAGAAAGTAATGAAGAAACTGACTGGTTTATGAAACTGCTAACCCAAGCAGGACAAGAATTAATTGAATATTAAAAAAAAATACTTTGCTAGAGTTTCATGCTAAATTAGCTAGTACTAAAATTGTTATGATATGCAATTTGAATGAACTCCATGGTCCAAGTCAAATTACCTATGATAACCCATTTCCTAAACAGTCCTATGTACCTGATTTGGTATTTAAGAGGATATAAATCCAATGTCAAGCATAAACTCATAGAGAGCCTGCATAGCTGCCTAGTCCTTCCTAAGTCCTTAAAGCTTGCATTATTTTAAAAGCTCTGCATTTCTTGGCTCATCATAAAAGAGATAAAATAATTATAAATGTATATTATATTTATATATAGAGAGAGAGAGAGAAAGAGAGAGAGAGAGAGAGAGAGAGAGAGAGAGAGAGAGAGAGAGAGAGAGAGAGAGACTGTTCTGAATTGCTAAAATGATTCATGACTAATGCTTGGTTTGTCAAACTCATAATCCTAGGAAGACAATTAAAACCTCAGATACATTTCTGCTATCTAATGGACCATTTGAACATTTATAAAGGGATTTCATTCAATTGCCATTTTCAATGCATGTTTTTTGGTTATATATTAATAGAAACTTTTCCATATGAGAAGGCTGATGCTAAAACATTATCTAAGAGGTTATTAGGAAATATGATTTCTTCACATTATCTAGTGATAGAGAAATATCTAGTGATAGAGGCACTTCTTACCCTGGACATGTTGTAAAATTGTTAAATGAGGTATTACAGATACAATATCATCAGGCAAAGCTAACTAAATCAACTGATTGCCTTGGTCAAAGGTATTGCAGATTGATTACAATCAGATCCACTTCATGTAAAACATAAGTTGACCCCTTATGAAATAGTCTAAATTCTGCAAGGGTTTAAAGCATTATGTCAAGGTATATTTATACTAGGTAAAGGAAGCTTTTCATGATCCACTGACTGAGGACAATCAAACCCTTCATGATCTAGAACCCAGAGATTGAGTCTTTTGAAAAGCAGAGAAAGATTGTCCTTGTCAGCAACCACACTGCAGCAAAACTTTGGGAATTTCAGTCCATAACCTTGCAAGTCAGAAGGGCGCAGACTCTTGGAACCAGACACACACAGAAACCATAAGGTAAAGCTAATCTGGGAAGTTTCTCCCCAGACAGAGACAACATCGCACATGTGGACAGCTTTCCAAAATTCATGGATCAAGACTTTTCTACCATTATGAAACTCCTACCTCTCTTAATTTTTTTCCTTGTTTAGTCTTCTATGAACTATAGAACTGGGAATAAGGGCTTTGTGTGCACCCATGGGGTATACTTTTATTTGTGGAGGATTTCACAGCCAATCTTAGACATGGGCACTCTTACGCCTTGATGGACAGAAGATGAACGTCCAATGTGGGGCTAGGAATTTTAATGATACATTTGTTACTCTATGGCGACAAACAGTACATTGATACATTCCTTTTAAGCTACATTATAGATTAAAATGAACATTTCCAGGAGACCTTCATCCTTCTTGATGAGCATATTCTTTTAGTCCCTTTTTCCATGATGTGAGTTAAATATAAATGAGGCAATGATTAGAAATGTATCCTTATAATAGGCTCTATAACTGTATACTGTGCAGACTGTGGATGCACAGCAGACTTCTTTAAATTCTCTTGCTAAATTTGTGCGAAATAATAGAATTTCTCCAGATTACCTACTGGCTGAACAAGGAAGAATCTGTGCAGTTACTGACGCTTCTTGTTGCACATGGATGATTATAGCAGGTATTATAAAGACTCAGTTGTAGGGGATAAACAAACAGGCCATTTGGTTAAAATGAGTAGATTATTCATCTGGCTTATTCTTTTATCTATTTGATTTTAATTGGCTTGGCTCTGAAGTCTTGGTATCATCCTCCTGATAGTCATAATAACAACCTCTATGGTGCACTGTATTCTCCCTAAAGTTTTAACTGTTTCCATGCAGCCCTCCATAGAATGTCAAAAAGTCTCTTCAACAGGAACAACAGTTTAGCCTAAATATTTCTCCATACATAGTACGA
>CAUYRT010030258.1:0-93342 GCA_963574885.1 Lepilemur ruficaudatus
TTTTTTTTTTGATTGTGTTTTTCATTCTATAATCCAATTATTATATATTGGGGAAAATTCAGCAAAATAACAGGAAGTAAGTTATTACTTTTAACAAATGTTTAAATTTATTGCTTATTTTTCTTTCATAGGTCACTGATGAATTATTGGAAAAAATTGCATCACGAAGTCAGAATATAATTGAAATCAACATTTCTGATTGTCGCAGTATGTCTGATACTGGCGTATGTGTTTTAGCATTTAAGTGTCCTGGACTTCTTAGGTATACAGCCTACAGGTGTAAACAACTTTCTGACACCTCTATTATTGCGGTTGCCTCTCACTGCCCTTTACTTCAGAAAGTACATGTAGGCAACCAGGACAAACTTACTGATGAAGGACTCAAACAGGTAAATTTTAGCATTATAAAATGATTTTACTTATATTAATGCAAAATGTTTTCTTACAGTAGCACTTTATAAAGTTATATTAAAAATAATGCTCAGGGACCAAAGTAAGTCATCTTTTTTATGTACCAGTCCATATTTGTTTAGGTTAGTGAACTGGAGTGTCATAGTTACAATCAGTAAATTAACTTCGTTGTGTTTTGTAGTGAAAATCTGAACTTTTGTGACCAGCCATTTTATTAATTTATGCTTTTGTAACTTAAATTTTATAACAAATTTAGGTAATAGTTCACAGTTTGGGTCAACATGAGGTTTTAAAAATTAACTTTTTATATATATATATTTTATTTCAGCATATTATGGGGGCACAGATGTTAGGTTACATATATTGCCTTTGCCCCACCTGAGTCAGAACTTTAAGCATGTCCATCTCCCAGATGGTGCTCACTGCACCCATAAGGTGTGAGTATACCCATCCCCTCTTCATCCCTCCCACCTGTTCAACACCCAATGAATGTTACTAGTATATGTGCACATAAGTGTTGATCAGTGAATACTAATTTGATGGTGAGTACATGTGGTACTTGTTTTTCCATTCTTGTGATACTTCACTTAGTAGAATGGGCTGAAGCTCTATCCAGGATAATACAAGAGGTGCTAGATCACCATTGTTTTTTGTGGCTGACTAGGACTCCATGGTATACATATACCACATTTTCTTAGTTCACTTGTGTATTGATGGGCACTTGGGTTGTTTCTACATCTTTGCAGTTGTGAATTGTGCTGCTATAAACATTTGAGTGCAGATGTCTTTTTTATAGAATGTCTTTTTTTCTTTTGGGTAGAAGCCCAGTAATGGGGTTGCTGGATCAAATGGTAGTTCTACTTGTAGCTCTTTCTGGTATCTCCATTATTACTTTCCACAGTGGTTGTACTAGTTTGCAGTCCCGCCAGCAGTGTATGAGTGTTCCTATCTCTCCACATCTACGCCAACATTTGTTGTTTTGGGACTTTTTGATAAAAGCTGTTCTCACTGGAGTTAAGTGATATCTTGTTGTGGTTTTGATTTGCATTTCCCTGATAATTAGAGATGTTGAGCATTTTTTTCATATGTTTCTTGGCCATTATTCTATCTTCTTTTGAAAAGTTTCTGTTCATGTCCTTTACCCACTTATTAATGGGGTTGTTTGATTTTTTTCTTGCTGATTTTCCTGAGTTCTATATAAATTCTAATTATCAGCCCTTTATCAGATGTGTAACATGTGAATATTTTCTCCCATTCTGTAGGTTGTCTGTTTGCTCTCGCAATAGTTTCCTTGGCTGTGCAGAAGCTTTTTAGTTTGATCAGGTCCATTTATTTATTTTTGCTGTTGCTGTGATTGCCTTTGGGATCTTCTTAATAAATTCTTTGCATAGACCAATATCCGTAAGAGTTTTTCCAACATTTTCTTCTAGAATTCTTACAGTTTCATGCCATAGGTTTAAGTCTGTTATCCACCATGAGTTGGTTTTTGTGAGAGGTGAGAGGTGCAGATCCTGTTTCAGTCTACATGTGCCTATCCAATTTTCCCAGCACCATTTATTGAAACAGGATTCTCTTCCCCAGTGTATGTTTTTGTCTGCTTTGTCAAAGATTAGATGGCTA
The DNA here is from genome assembly GCA_963574885.1 of Lepilemur ruficaudatus. Lineage (NCBI taxonomy): Eukaryota > Metazoa > Chordata > Mammalia > Primates > Lepilemuridae > Lepilemur > Lepilemur ruficaudatus. Next base: position 2,032 of record CAUYRT010030258.1, read on the forward strand.
TATGAGGATGATTTTATAGCTGGGAACTTTTAAGTCCTCTTTTATATTACTAGATGACACATGTGTCTTAAAACAGTGGTCTCCGACCTTTTTGGCACCAGGGACCAGTTTCATGGAAGACAATTTTCCCATGAACTCAGGGAAGACGGGATTATTCAATAACATTACATTTATTATTTACTTTATTTCTATTATTATTACATTATAATACATAAGTAATTATACAACTCACCATAATGCAGAATCTAATGCCGCTGCTGATCTGACAGGAAGTGGATCTCAGGCAGTGATTCAAGTGATGGAGAACAGCTGTAAATACAGATGAAGCTTCACTGGCTTGCCCACCACGCACCTCTGGCTGTGCAGCCCAGTTCCTAACAGGACACAGACCAGTCTGAGGCCCAGGGTTTGGGGATCACAGCCTTAAAATATCTAATTGTTTTAATGTTTAAATGGAAGTCCAAATTTAAGAGTATAAAATGAAGAAAATGGTGGTAATTACCTATATTTGGCACAATAATTGTATTAATAATAGTATTATACATAGTTTCTCTTTGATACACTTCCTGTGGAAATTGCATTTAAAGTTTCTTGGCTCAGAGTAGATTATTCATTCAACAAGTGAATATCCTTAAGTTTAAACATTACACAGGAATTAACTGAAAGTATTAGAAGAACGTTGAGAAGACTCTGTCCTAAATAGTGAATACTGGGTGTGTCAATCCAATTTATATTATAATGTTATCAATTTATAAGGGAGCCTATTTCATTTATAAAGAAAAATTGTGCAATAATAGTGTTGTTTTAATATTTTTCTTTATTTCTGCCATGTACCGGATTATTCACTAATAAAGCATTTTATGATATTCTTAAGTCTATTAAAACAAATTAATCTTTTATAGGGAAATGTGCATTTTGAGGATGTAACATGATTTTATTTACTTTGATAAAAATTTCTCAGCAATTTATACTTTATAATAAAACATTTTTAAAATGTCCATGTATTTATTAATAACCAGATTAAACCTTTTCATATTTAACTCTGATATAACACAATATAACAGGCTACTGAGCATGTTCTTAGTAATATTTGTGAAGAAGAATAACGTCATAGTTATGGTTGAAGTAGAGGTAAACTAGAAAGTCCTTTAACAAGCAAAACTTAGTGTGCCAATTTAGTATTATTAATTTATCTAATATATACAACTTTGAGACTAATTATGTAAATCTTCCCTTGAATGTGAAGTATTTTGGAGCCTGTTTACTTATTTAGATTAGGTGCTTGCTTCAAATTTTCATTGTTTCTGGGTTATGAATTAGGTATATGTGAGTTCACATTCTGGTAAAAGTAGTAAAACAATCTAGAGTTTTTACCCCTGAGGTAATTTTCTTCTTAACTACATAGGAATCTCACGACAGTATAGAGAATAATATTTTCCTCTTCTTAAGACTGTGCTGTAGCACAGTGTGTCCTATTTTAGACTCTTCTGATGGAAGAGGGGAATGAGTATAGTAGAAAGAAGATGGTTTTCGTGCGTACATACACTTGAAGTAAAGTTTTATAAAGTAATGCATATCCTTATGTCCAGAGCATATTGATATTATTTGTTCTATACTACTACATTAAATAAATGTTGACCTTGATCCACTCACTAAATTAATTTTATGATCCAGTAATATTTGATGAACTCTGCTGTGGAATTATCTGTATATGCTTTTTGAGTTCTGTCAGTTTGTTTGCAAATACAGTTACTTAAAGCATATTAGTATGGAGCTCTAATAAATCTAGAATTTAATAATTTAAGTAATTGATTCTGCTTAACAGTGTTTCTCAAACTTGTGGTGAAGTACCTAGAAGTCAAACTGTTTGCTGTTTTTGGCCACTTTTCCTTTTTTTCTTTTCTTTCATTAGAGACGGGATCTCAGGGTTTTGCTCTGTCGTCCAGGATGGAGTATAGTGACATGATATACCTCACTGTAACCTTCAACTCCACAGCTTAAGCAATCCTCCTGCCTTAGCCTCCTGAATAGGTGGGACGATAGGTGTGTGCCACCTCACCTAGTTAATTGTTAAAAATTTTTTTGTACAGAAGAGGTCTTGCTATGTTGCCCAGGCTGGTCTTGAACTCCTGGCCTCAAGTTATCCTCCCGCTTCAGCCTCCGAAAGTGCTGGGAATTTAGGTATGAGCCACTATGTTCGGCCCTGCAAATATTTTCTTCTTTGTGAAATACCTTCAAATATTTATATTTTTATTTCCATAAAAGTCACGCCAAATAATTTTATCAGTGGAACATATTTCTATCATATACATCTTTTAAAACAGTAATCATGTATCTAGGAAAAAATAATATCTATTTAATTGGGAATAATAGGCTATTTCAGTTTTTCTAATGTTTTGTTATCATCTTACACTTGCCAGCAAACAAGGGATAGCAGTAAAATATTAAAATAATTCTAAGGAATTGTATTAAGTTATTATTTTATGTGACTAATTGTATTTGAGTTTAACAGTTTAATAAACCAGTTTAACTCATGGAGCTCAGTACAAATTTCTGCAAATAAGCTACTGTGGGCTATTTCCAGATTAAAATGTTTCAAAAATAATATTGCATTAGGAAATTTTAATTTTGTTATACTATGAGTTTTCAGGTTTTTAAAAATAAATATTGAGTGTGACATCAGCAAAATGTTGGAGTAGGCTACTCCAAAACCCTGTCTGTCCCTCACAGAAACATTGAACAGTAAGCTGAAACTATCAGATCCAACTTTGCCATAACTCCGAAAATAGTCAAAGATTTACTGCAACCAAGGGCGTGCTGGACCAAGAAAAGGGCAACTAAAAAGTGGAAGGAATGTTTTGTGGCTTTTTTACTTGCCTCTGCCTTACCTGCTCCCCACCAAGGCGATAGTGTTGAAAATAGCAGCCTGAGTTCCCAGTGTGGGACCAAGATCCTGGTTCCACAGGGAGCAGAACAGATATTATTTGCAAATTATTATGTTTGTCTGTTCCAGCTTTCTGGGAGCTACTTGAAGGGCTAATGCAGGTGCTCATATATCTGTTCTACCTAATTTAGAGCCGAGTCAGAGCCTAGTGGATATTGATTGAAAATATTGTAAGGCAAATGAAAAAACCTGCAGCTGCTTTGGGCAAAAGATTATGGTAAGACATACAGATCTCCTGAGGCTGGGGATAAAAATCCTGGGGAAGTTTTCTTTCTTGTTGTTTTTTCTTTTTTTTTGAAATTAGGACAGTCAGCTCTAGTGTGTACAGGGGAATTTAGAAAGCCACATGCATACCCATGGCAGGTCACATGGTCAGGAAAGACCTAGGAAGACCATAAACTTTTATCAGTGGCTGCTCTGTAGGCTCAGTACAAGCAAGAAGTGAAGGCCAAGGCAGAGTTATAAATGACATGGATAAGTATTGAAGGATTACCTTATCACAGAGCCAGTCTGCAAAGACTAAGAGAAGAGTTTTTGATTTTTTTTTAGTTTGTTTTGTTTTTAAGCTTTGGGCATTCAAGGAAATCTCTTTCAAAACACTGGCAGAACACAAGCTAAGCCTTGATTAATCAAAAACAGCAAACCCTAAGGAAGTCAGGAGAATTTAATTTCTACATTATAATATTCTAATGTCTGGTTTTCAAGAAAAAAATCACGAAGCATGCAAAGAAACACATATGGCCCACTAAAAGGAAAAAAATAGATGACAGAACCTGTTCTTGAGGAAGCCTAGACATTAGACTTTTTAGGTAAAGATTTTAAATCAATTATCTTAAATATGCTCAAAGAGCTAAAGGAAACCATGGACAAAGAACTAAAGGAAATGAGGAAAGTTATGCATTAATAAAATGAGAATGCCAATCAAGACATAGTAATTATAAAAAGAACCAAATTGAAATTCTGGAGCTGAAAAGTACAAAACTGGAAGTAAAAAATTTACTAGAGGGAATCAATAGTATGTGTGAGCAGGCAGAAGAAAGTGAACCTGAAGATAGGACAATTTAAATTATTGAGTCTGAGAAGCAGAAAGAAAAAAGAGTAAAGAAAAGTAAATATAGCCTAAAGGACCTGTGGGACACCATCAAGCAGAACAACATTTGTATTATAGTAATTTTAGAAAGAACTGAGAGAGAAAAATGGGCAGAAGGAATATTTGAAGAAATAATGGCCAAAACTTCTCAAATTATGTGAAAGACCTGTATCTATATATACAAGATACTCAACAAACTCAACCTGGATAATTTCAAAGAGACTTATGCTGAGACACGTTATAGTCTGATTATTGAAAGCCACAGGTAGAATACTGAAAGCAGCAATAGATGAGTGACTCATCACACAGAAAACCTCCTCAATAAGATTAATAACTCATTTCTCAGCAGAAACCATAGAAGCCAGAAAGCAGTGGGTTGACCTATTTAAAGTGCTGAAAGAAAAAAAATGTCGAACAAGAAGTTTACATTTGTCAAAACTATTCTTCAAGAATGAAGGAGACATTAAAATATTTCCAGATAAGCAAAAGCTAAGGGAGTTTATTACTAATAAACCTGCCATGTAAGAAATGCTTACTAAAGGGAATCCTTCAGGCTGAAATAAAAAGTCACTAGCTCAAAGCCATATGAAGAAAAGGGAACACTGGTAAAGCTAACTATATAGTGTTTGAAAGTACAAGGATGTAAAAAAGACATTCCATATAAATAGTAACCAAAATGGAGTTGGAGTGGCTATTTTATTATCAGACAAAATAAATTTTTAAGTCCAAAAAGGTTCCAGGAGACAAAAAGGGTCATTATATATTGATAAAAGGCTTAATCTCTCAGGAAGATGTAACAATTATAACTATATACCTAACAACAGAATCCCTAAATATATATAGCAAAAATTGAAAAACTTGAAGGGAGAAATAATACAGTTGTGCATTAATAGTTGGAGACTTCAGTAACTCACTTTCAATAGAGGATAGAATAGCCAGATAAAATCTCAATAAAGAAATAGAGGACTTGAACAATACTACAAAACAGTTGTACATAGTGGACATGTGCAATACACTATACTCAGCAACAGAAGAATATACATTTTTTTCCAGTGCACATGGAACATTGTCACAGACTATATGTTTTATTGCAAAACAAATTTTAATACATTTTAAAAGATTGAAATCACACAAAGTATCTTTGCTGGCCATAATGGAATGAAGTGAATCTGGAAATCAAAAACAGAAGGAAAACTGGAAAATGTACAAATATGAGGAAATTAAACAATACATTTTTATACAACCAATAGGAGATAGAAGAAATCAGAAGGGAAATTAGAAAATACCTTGAGATGACTGAAAATGAAAACATACTAACTCTTATGGGATAAGATTTGCAAAAGCAATGCTCCGAGGGCAACTTACAGCTGTAAAAATTTACATTAAAAAAGAAGTAGGGTGTCAAATCAGTAACCAAAGTGTACACTTGAAGGAACTTGAGATAAGAATAGCAAACTAAACCCAGTGCTAGTGGAGAGAAGGAAATAATGATCAGAGCAGAAATAAACAAAAGAGATAACAGAAAGCTATAGAGGAAATCGGTGAAACCAAAACTAGATTTTTGGAAAAGATGAACAAAATTTACAAAACTTTAATTAGATTAAGAGGAAAAGAGAAAAGACTCAAATTACTAAGTGAAAGAGTGAACATTACTTCTGACTTTAGGATTATATGAGAAAACCATGAAAACCTGTACACCAACAAAAATTGGATAGCCTAGATCAGGGATGGGGAAACTTTTTATGTTGGAAGGCCGCATTAATTTAGATGTAATCAAATAAGGCCACATTCAAGAAACTTCAGTTAGATATAATTAAAAATGTACATTATTTTGTAAAAATCTAACTGCTATGTAATTTCAAAAATGAAAACTGTTTGTTAAAGTTAACCTTTTAATGACTTAGTTTGCTTTTTGTTGGAAAACATTTGAATATTTGGTTGCAGCATGGAGGTCTGCAGTTTTAGTCGATCCTCTACACGAGTATCAATCATTTGTAACCTTTAAGGGCGTCTCGATTTGGGTTAGGTAGGAGAATGTAGATTTGCAGCAATAAGTCATTGAAAAGCAAGAAAGCATTTTTCTGTCATGTTTTCAAAGGCGTGGGTATTCTGCATTTTTCCGTATTTCAGTTGGATCTTTCTAAGCATCAAACAATGACTTTAAAATGTCATCTGCTGAGAGCTCAATCAATTCCATCTGTAGTTCTTTAACTGCCTTGGAGATATCAATTAAGTGAGGCTGAAATGTTAATTTGAGTGTGTTGTCATGATTCTCAAAGTCAGTTGAACCTTCATTGTAGTCTCCAAATAATAGGTCTATAACAGCTCATATTCTTCAGATGATTTGCATATCTCATCCTCATTAATAACCTTTGCTAACTGGGGAAAATGTTCATCCGAAATTTCCTTTTGAAGAGGTGTTTTGAAAAAAAGATAGCTTTTTCAAAGTGCTTGGATTTTTTTTTGCCACATATCACCTATAGACTTAGTTTTACCTTGCAAAGAAATATTCAAGTCATTTTGATTTGACATAATATCACACAGAAATGCTTCATTCCTATGGAAATCTTCTTTCAGTAATTCACATTGCTGATTCTGTTCTTCACAAAATTTGACCATCTGTTCTCAACACAGATAAAATTTTGGCTAACACCTACCTGTTGCTATGATAGCCAATGTACTTTAGAATGATAGGGCAAATCCACAATGAATACCTCATGGTTCAACTTTAGCAGTTATAAAACTGATAATGCCATGTTGCATTTGCAGGAATATAGTTAACAATACTTAACTAACTTGTTGAAAAGTGTCGTTTAAAATACTAGCTTTAGCCCAGAAATTTTGCTGATGCAAGATACCATGAAAAGAAATGAGAGCATCTGGATCTGTTAATACTTTTTTTTGTCTGAGCAATAAACCCTTCATGTTTTCCTCCATGGAAGGTGTACCATCTGTACATACACTCACTAAATTTGCCAATTCAGTCCAACTTCACAATGCTTATCTTGAAAGTTGTTGAAGATATCTATTCCCTGTTTTCTGTTCTCCAGAGTGCTCAGAGTGAATAACTCTTCATAACAAAGAAAATTTTCTGTTATGACCCAAATGAAGCCTAAAACCTGTGCTGAGTCAGTAGTATCAGCTGATTCATCCAGAAGAATTGAATAATAATTATCTCTTTTCCTTTTGTAGTATTGCATGAAGTTCTGTTAAGTTGAAGTCTAATTCATGCTGCTGATCAGTTATGATTCTCCTTGAAAGAGGCGGTCATTTGTACTTTGAAAAATTATGGGGTCTAAGCATCTTACAACTTTGACAATGCATTCTTTCACAATTTCTACATCACTGAATGACTTCCCTTTCCCCCCAAGTATATAAGCTACTTTATAAGTTGCTTTAGTGGCATTATTTCCAGGTTTTATTGCTGCTTGAAAGAATTGTCTTTGCTTTTGCTTTTCGTTTTTTAGTATCTGCAATGCAAACTTTTGAGCCTCTCCCTCTAATTTAAAATATTTGTGGTCCTTATGAGTGTTATAATGATGATGAACATTGAGTTTCTTTAATGTTGATACTGCAGTATCACAAGGCAAGCAAATCATCTCATCTTTAGCAGGAACAAGATAATGCTGCAATTCCCAATCCTCATTAAAAAATCTGTTTTCTTCCTTCAGTGTTCTTTTGGTCTTTGACATAATGGGCTGTTAAGCATATAGGATTAAAAAATACTGTTGAGCATTGTACCTATTCATAAATTCCACTTCAAACAGAAACACAGTGCACCATTGTCAAAAGCTGATAATGGGACTGGCATACTCGACCCTCATGAACTCTCACCAACCAGCTTCATGCATTAGTGGCACCAGTCAGGTGGGGGAAGTTAGAACTAAATCATGAGCATAGCAGCCATCAGTTTAGCCCTTATGGCTTACTAATGTTCTAACTGTGGTGGTCAATCTGGAAGGATTATTTCCTTGAAACTTATTCTTTGATATTTTAAATACATTCATTTTAAAAGTAAAAATATAAAATGAACAAAAATGTATTAATAAAAATAGAAGGATTTGTTCTTTGAAATTTGAATTTAGTCAAAAGGCCACACTTAAGGACCTAGAAGGCCACATGGGGCCTTAAGGCTGCAGGTTCCCCACCCCTGGCCTAAGATGAAATGGACAAATTCCTAGAAATACACAAACTACAAAAACTGACTCAAGAAGTAGAAAATATGAGTCCCAGCTACTTGGGAGGCTGAGTCAGGAGGACTGCTTGAGTGCAGCAGTTCTAGGTTTTAGTGTGATGTAATTGTGCCTGTGAATAGCCACTGAATTTCAGCAACACGTCAAGATTCTGTCTCTGATTTTAAAAAATGTGCAAAATCTCAATAGACATAACAAGTTAGGGATTCAATCGGTAAAATAATTCTTTTCAGTGAAGAAAAGAATTATTGCTTGGCTTTACTGATGAATTTTTCCAAATATTTAAAGAAGAATTCATACCAGTCCTTCTTAAACTCTTTTGAAAAATTGAAGAGGAGGCAACACTTTCTAACTCATTCTGTGAGACCAGCATTACCCTGATTCTGAAGCCAAATGAAGACACTACAAATAAAAAAGGCAACTACGCACCAGTATCTTGAGTATGCAAAAATCTTCAAAATGCCAATAAATGAAATTCAGCAGCATATTAAAAGGATTATACCCCATGACAAAATGGAATGCAAGGGTGGCTCAACATACAAAAATTAATCAGTGTAATATACTGCATTAACAGAATGAAGGAGGGAAAACTCAATCATCTTAATTAGTATAGAAAAAGCATTTGGTACAATCAACACCCTTTCATGATAAAAATACCCAACAAATGAGTAATAGTGTGATACTTCTTCAGCATAATAAAGGCCATATGTGACAACCCCTTGGGTGACATACTCAGTGGTAAAAATGGAAAACTTTTCTCTTAAGATCAAAAACAAGACAAGAATGCCTGCTTTTGGCAATTCTATTTTACATTATGTTGGAAGTGCTAACAAGAGCAATATGGCAAGAAAAAGAAGTAAATTGCTTTCAAATTTAAAAGAAAGAAGTAAAATGATCTCCATTTGCAGATGACATTATTTTATGTATAGAAAGCCCTAAGGAATTCACAAAAAAACTGTTCCAATTAATAAATGATTTCAACGGAGTGTCAGGATACAAAGTCAATCTACAAAAAATCAGTTGCATTTCTACACACTATCAATGAACAACCCCTAAAGAAATGGAATCCAAACAATTTCATTTATAACAGCATTCAAAACTATACATTTCTCTCTAAACACTGCTTTTGTTGCATCTCATAGATTTCCATATGTTATATTTTTATTTTAGTTCAAAATATTTAAAAATCTCTCTTGAGATTCTTCTTTGACCCATGCATAATTTAGAAATGTGTTGTTTAATCTCTAAGTATTTTTAGATTTTCCAGTCATCTTTCTGTTATTTGTTTCTAATTTAATTCCATTGTGGTTTGAAAGCAGACAGTATATAATTTTTATTCTTTTAAATTTGTTAAGATGTGTTTTATGGTCCAGAATATAGTCTATCTTTGTGAACATTCCATGTGGACTGGAGAAGAATATGTATTCTGCTGTTGTTAGATGAAGTGGTCTATAGATACCCATTATAACCAATTGATTAATGATGTTACTGAGTTCAACCATATCCTTACTGATTTTATACCTTCTGGCTCTGTCCATTTCTGTTAGAAGGTTGTTAAAGTCTCCAGGTGTAATAGTGGATTCATCTATTTTTCTTTGTAGTTTTATCAGTTTTTGCTTCACATATTCTGACACTCTGTTATTAGTTGCATACATGTTAAGGATTATTATGTCTTCTTGGAGTATTGTCCCTTTTATCATTAAGTATGTCCCTCTTTATCTTTCATAACTTTCCTTTTTGTGAAGTCTGCTGTGTCTGAAGTTATAGCTATTCTCAGTTTTTTCTTTTTTTCTTATTTAGTTAATAATTGTAATTATTCTACTGTATCATTTCTGAAGGGTTGTTTTTAAGTACTTTCTTTTTCTTCCAACTTATAGTTCTCTCTTAATTTACTGTTTTATTGTCTGTTCAAATCATTTTGGAATTAATTGAAATTTTGTTTGCTGTCTAATTTTTGTGAATATTCCTTGGGACTTTTTTAAAAAATACTTTTTAAAAGAGCAATTTTTGGTTCATAGCAAAATTGAGAGGATTATACAGAGGTTTCCCATGTATTTCTAGCTCCCACACATGTGTGGCCTCTCCTGTTATCAACATCCCCCACCAGAGTAGTACATTTATTACAGTTGATAAACCTTCCTTGATATATCATTATTTCCAAAGCCCATAATTTATGTTAGTGTTCACTCTTGGTATTATACATTTTGTGGGTTTGGACAAATGTATAATGACATGTATCTCTAAAAATGCTCTGTACCCTGCCTATTTATTCACTCCTCCCCTAGCAACCACTGCTCTTTTCATTGTCTTCATAGATTTACCTTTTCCAGTACCAGTTGGAATCATGTAGTGTGTAGCCTTTTCAGATTGGATTTCTTCACTTAGTAGTATGCTTTTAAGGTTCCTCCATGTCCATTTCTTTTCATATCCAATTTCTCTTTAGCAGTGAATAATATCCCATTGTCTGTATGTACCACAGTTTATTTATCCATTCAAATACTGAAGAACATTTTGGTTGTTTCCAAATTCTAGAAATCATAAATAAAGGTGCTATAAACTATGTAGGCTTTTGCATGGACATAATTTTTGAGCTTCTTTGGGTAAAAACCAAGAAGTATGATTGCTGGATCATGTGGTAAGAGTCTTCACCTATAATAGTAAATTCTTCTATTTCTCTTTGCCGTTCTATCATTTTTTGGTTCACATATTCTGACACTCTGTTAGGCGCATATGCGTTAGGGCTGCTGTGTCTTTTTGGAGTACTGACCCCTTTGTCATTATGTAATGCCCTCCTTTATCCCTGATAACTTTCTTTGCTTTGAAGTCTTCTCTGTCTGAAATTAATATAGCTTCTGTTTTCTTTTGATTAATGTCAGCATGGTATATCTTTCTTCATACATTTAACTTATATATTTCTGTTTACTTAAAGTGGATTTCTTGTAGACAGCATATAGTTGGGTCTTGGTTTTTGATCCATTCAGACAGTCTTTGTCTTTTAATTGGTGTATTTAGACCTTTGATGTGTAAAGAGATTATTGATATAGTTGAATTAATATTAACCATATCTGTTAATGTTTTCAATTTGTTGCCCTAGTTCTTGGCTCATATTTTTGTCTTCCATACCTTTTCTGCTTTTTGTAGTTTTAATTGAGCATTTTATAGGATTCCATTTTCTCTCCTTTCTTAGTGTATCAATCATACTTCTTCTTTTTTCCTTCACTTTTTAAAGTGATTAGCATAGAATTTGCAATATACATTTACTACTAATCCAAATCTACTTTTAAATAACATCATACTGCTTCACTGGTAGTACAAGTATCTTATAACAACAAAATATTTTTAATTTTTCCTTCCCATTTCTTGTATCATTAATGTCATTTATTTCACTTATACATAAGCACATGTGTATGCATATATATATATATATGCACCCACAAAGTGTATGTGATCAAATATATTATTAATTTGAACAAACTTATCTGTTATCTCAATTAAGAATAACAAAAATGAAAGTTTTTATTTTAATTTTTTTTGTGATTCTCTTATTTTTTCTATGCAGATCCAAGTTTCTGACCTATTTCATTTTCCTTTTTTCTGAAAAACTTCTCTTGTCATTTCTTGCAAGGCAAGTCTATTGGCAACTATTTCCCTGAATTCTTGTTTGAGAAAGTCTTTATCTCTTCACTTTTGAAGGATAATTTCATAGGCTATAGAATTTTAGGTAGGTGGTTTTTTCACTCAAAACTTTAAATATTTCACTCTATTCTCTTTTTGCTTTCATGGTTTCTGATAAGTCAGAAATAATTCTTATCTTTGCTATAAGGTATTTTTATCCTCTGTCTTCTTTCAAGATTTTTTCTTTACCTTAGATATTTTTATAGTTTTAAAATGATAAAATTATATGCCTAGGTGCAGGTTTTCAGGCAATTATCCTGCATGGGATTCTCTGAGCTTCTTGGATCTATAGTTTGCTGTCTGATATTAATTTGGGGAAAATTCTCAATCATGAATGCTTCAAATATTGCTCTGTGACTAGTCTACTAATGAGCACATTAAAGGCATTCTTCATTTATGTTATAATATTTTTTATTTCTAACTTTTTTTTATTCCTTCATAGAATTTCCATCTCTCTGCATACAGTATACATCTTTTCTTGCATGTTGCTTACTTTTTTCATTAAAGTCCTTAGCATATTAATTATGGTTTTAAAAAATTACTAGTCTGGTAATTCTAACATTCCTGCCATATCTGATGCTGGTTCTGATATTTTTGTCTCTTTCAACTGTTTTTTGCTTTTTGATATGCCTTGTAATTCTTCCTTGAAAGGTATACATGATGTATAGGTTTAGTATCCCTAATCCAAAAATCCAAAATCTGAAATGTTCTAAAATCTGAAACTTTTTGAGCACTAATATAATGCTCAAAGGAAATGCTCATTGGAGCATTTCAGATTTCAGATTTTTGGTTAGAAATGGTCAACAGGTAAATATAATGCAAATATTCCAAAATCCAAAAAATAAAAAGAACATTAAAACACTTCTGTTCCTAAGCATTTTGGATAAGGGATACTCAACCTGTACTAGGAAATGAAATTTCTATAAATGGGCCCTTAGTAATGTGGTGGTAAAATGTGGGGGAAGCATTGTGTAGTCTGTGATTAGGTTTCAATCTTTTGGTGAATCTGTACTCCTGGACTTTTAACTTCACCAGTACTTCTCATTTCTTTCCCCCTTAGGTGGGATAGAATAACTAGAGGGGGCTGGAGTTGGGTATATCCCTTTCCTTATGTGGAAGGCTGAAGTTGGCTGGTGTTGGGTATTTCCCTTCCCCTAGGAAGGTTAGGCTCTCACAAAACTTCAGCAGGTTAGGCACTGGTAAAATAGTTTCTCCTGAAGTCAGACCTTGTTAAGAAGAACAAAATACTATGGTGTATTTCAAAGGGTTACTTTTCTCCTTTTACTACTGGAAACATGAGGTTATTTTCCTCCAATATTCTTTGTGAGCATCTGGTAGAGCTCCTGTAGGTAAAATTTACAAAAGCATGGGGGTCCCCTTTATACTAAGTCCCCCTGGAATTTTTAACTTTTTAGACTTGTCCACACTGAGCTTCCAACAGTATGTGAAATACTGGCAAATACTGGCCAATTTGTTCTCTTTTTCCTATTTCAGCCCAGGTTTCTGTTAAGGTTTCTGCTAGTAGGTTTGTCTTCCATTAAGTTGTGGTTCTCTGAATCTCTCTATCTGTCTCTCCCATTTTAGGGGCAGTGTTTTTTGCTGTATGTCCTCTTTTCTGATGAGTCTAAGAAGAGTTGTTGAATTTTCAGTTTCTTTAGCTTTTTATTTTTTGGGACAGAATGGTGACTTCTAAACTTCTTACATGCCAGACTGGAAACCATAAACCTTTTTTTTTTTTCTTAAGCATTGCTATTATTGAATGATCGTCTTTATCTTGTTTACTCTCAACTTTATGCTTTATTATAGTGGATCTGTGGAAAGATGTTTCCCAAATCCCTGTAACTTGGGTGGTCTAGAATATGCCTTATTTTAGGGTGTGGTTCTTAAAGCCAAGGTACTGCTTTTTTTTGGTGTCTTAGCTGGATACCAGGGCTCTTCCTGAGATCTCTCTCTTTTGGCAGGGTCAGAGCTCCAGTGACTCTAGCACTTTCTTCCTAGATAATGAATTCTGTATTTAAAAGAGTTGTATGCTATTTCTGTAATTTTTAGATGGGGGACTCATTGTGCTAAATTTAGGGCATGCTCAAAGGGATGCTCTCATAGGGTTTGGTTGATGCTCTCTGAATGTTTTTCTATGAGTTGTAGACAGAAGGTTGCAATATTGAGAAATTTGAAGAATATCAGAAAAATTGGGAAATATATCATTTATAATGATTGACTTTACAGTGCCTGGATAGTCTAGAACTTAGGACATTTATAGTGATTAGTGCAGATAAGCACTGATTCAGATGCTGACTTGCCTATTATGTCCATTGATATTGTCTAAAATAGAACATTAGTTTCTGTAGTGACATTAAATGACAGTTATGGTTGAAAGTAGTAAGTCATAAAGCTTGTCCTCTGAGGCACTGTTCCCCATTAACTAGCTGTACCTCACATGCAGAAGATTCTTGTCTTTGTATGGTTATCCATGTGTCTCCTGCCTCCAGGAAATTTTTTTTTTCTTGTAATTGTCACCAAAGACAGTTGTTAATGTCAAAACACTATGCGATTGGCTTAAATTTCTTTCCTAGTCTGTAGCAGTATGATTTACATGTTTTATCTGTGCATAGTGACTTCTCTGTGCATGGTGACTTCACCAAAACCTCAGTCTTTCCTTCTATGTATTATAGATTCATTTATTTCTTCATATTCCTAGCTGGTGCACTAAATGTTGAGGTCTCAAGGGGCCTGCTCTTCACTGGTCAAGATCTGGTCAAATTGAGAAATAAGACAAATAACGATGATGGAGAAAACATACCAACTTTATTACTCAAAAATCTAAGGTGGAGAATGTTGCTCACTAATAGAGCTAAATGGATTTGTTAACTTGGCTCTGGAGTTTGTCTCACTGATTTAGTCACTGGCTGGGCCAGACCAGCAAAGTGGCTCCAAATAGGTAAGAAGTGAAGATTTCCTACTCCCTATGGGCAGTTTATTCCCAAGGGTAAGAAGTGTAGTGACAAACTGAACATGTCAAGTTTGTTAAATACGAACTAATCAGTGGAGAGACAAGGAATTAGACTAAATGGACTTCCTGCAAAAGGAGAAAGCATTTTCTCCTATGTCTGTTTTTTTTAATTTTTTGGGTGGGTTTTTAAATCCATTTTGACTATCTATGCTGATTCCTTGCCATGAAAGATAAGGATTTATCTCACGTATGCATTCTTTCCTATCTCTTATCCTCTCGTCCTTCCAACATAATTCTATTGTAATTTTTGTTACATGAGTATTCAGTATTTACATTTTACAATTATATACCTACTTTTTTTCTCTATAGTATTTTGTTTTTATTGGAATTAATAAGTGTCCTTTTTCCCATTAGTTACTTAGTTTTTATACTATGAACACTAATGGAGTCCCAGACATTTCCCCAGTTGCACTAATGTATCTATATGTTGATACTTAATCAAATTTACCATCTTTAAACAGATTGGGCTGGGATAGTCTAATCTGGACTTCCTTTATACAAGTGCAGTTGCATTACTGGTCATTTTACTTTCATCATTATCCTTAAGGTTTTTCTCATGTTGCTGTTGGGTTAGATCTCTATTTCCCAGATGTGATGTTTTTTTCCTCTTGGTGTATTGTCATGTTTTGTAGAGCACACATTCCAGTAACTTCCTGCTAAAGATGGGAAGTAAATATTTGGAGAAATTGTATGTCTGAAAATATCTCTAATTCTACCTTCACACTATTCACAGCCTGAATCTTGATACAAAATTCTAATTTAGAAATAATTTCCTTCAGAATTTGATTGCATTGTACTGTTGCTTTCTTTTAGTGTCGTAGGGAGTTTGATGAATTTTTTATTCTAATCCTTTGTATGAAGTCTCTTTCTCCTCGGAAGCCTGTAGAATCTTCTTTAAACCCACAGTTCCAAAATTTTACAATGATTTGCGTTGCCATGTGTCTATTTTTGTCATTTGTGCTGGATATGTGGATAAGTCCTTTCATTCTGGAAGTTCCTATCCTTTCATCCTGGAAAATTTAATAGAATTATTTCTTTGAATTCCTCCATTTTCACTATAGAAACTTTCAGATCATCCCCACATTTTTAGCATTGTTCTTATGTTCTTAGCTATATGTGGTATATCCCAGTCCAAAAACCCTGCGTTTTACTCTCTCCAAAGAACTCCATTTTTTTTGCTATTGTGAGAGAGATGAGGCTGTGCAGTAATGGGGGGTGGTAATCTGAGAGTTTAACTATTTTTTAAGCAGACTTTCAAGAATCCTGGTGTTTTTAGCCCCAGCTTCACTCTCACTTCCAGACATATGTGAGGCTATTAAGAATTCTGTAGTATATTTGATTATTTGCTTTTCCCACTGTTAGCTTTGGATTCAGCTTTCTTAGGTCCAAGTCAGGTGCTATTTGTTCTAGAAATATATGTGCCTCTTTTAATGAACCAAATAAGATCTGGTAGCTAATGTAATGAGCATGACAAATACTGATGATGAAGAATAATATTTCTAGGTATCTGCAATGATTATATGAACAACAATGATATTATATGAAATTATCTTTGATTTCTATTGATTACAAAGTCACAGGTACTGCTAAACTGCTATGGTGTTTTGCTTATATTAAGTGAAACAAAGGCTAAAGTTCAGTTAGATAACATGAAAATGAATATATACTCTTTTTTCTTATCTATTTTCCTGGAATCTCTGAATTCTGTCTATAGACTCAATTTAGAACCCCTAAATTAACTGGAACATAGTGGTATAAGAGGCCACAATCATGATTTCCTATATTTGTCCATTTTAAAGGGGCCTCTTTAATATACATAACCAGTCATTTAACAAATGTTTATTATCAACTAAGTGTAAGACACTGGGCACCAGAGATACATTATTTAACAGACAAAAACCTCCGTCTTCATAGAGTTTACATCTCTAGAGGAATATGTAATTGGTTATAGTGTAGCCTAGATTAGAATAACTTGGTTTGTGTATATCACCACCCCTGGAAAAATAATTGAACTCACATATGTTTTTGATATCATTACTTAAAACAAAAATTGGATTTTTTTAATTAAGAAAGTAATACTTAAAAAAATTAGAGAAGATGATAGGTAGAAGGGAATAAAAATCCACCCATTTGTTAATCAGAATTAACCACTATTAACACCTTAGTATATGTATCAATCTCTTTTCTATGCCAAATACATACATATGCATTTAAATACACATAACTTCTTTATAAAATTGGATTACATTATAAAAGCTTATATACATTTTAATTTTATTTGTCAAATGTTTCTTTCATTTTAATGGCTGTCTAATATTCAATTTTATGAATATACAATAATTTATGCCATTAGGATGTTTCATTTGTTTTTTTTTCCTACTGTTAAAACTCAAGAGAAATAAAAATTTGAGTTTGAACTGTTGAGGAATCTAGGTACCTTGATGGACATGTAGTGTGAGGTAATTGAAAAAAGGAGATAAATTAGAAGGTGAACAGGTTTACATAATACTGTTTTAAGTTATAGATTGCTTACATTCTATCTTATTTTAAAGTAATTTATGAATAATTATTTAAATCTGCTATGTTATTATATGAAAATCTCACTAGAAATATGTCACCTTTTTGATTTCCTGAGCATTCAGTCAGATTTCTTTGTTTGCAGCTGGGCTCAAAATGCAGAGAACTTAAAGATATTCATTTCGGCCAATGTTATAAGATCTCAGATGAAGGCATGATCGTCATAGCTAAGGGCTGTCTGAAATTACAGAGAATATACATGCAGGAAAACAAATTAGTAAGTACTTGTTATCATCCTCATGCTGTTTAGTTTATTTCTAACCTTTGAATTCCTTAAACTTTGTTTATGAATTTTCTTCTGCTTATTTTCTTTTTGTGGTTTAAAAGCAAATACTATTTAATCAAAAGCAAAAATCCTCTCAAAACAATGATTTTATAAATTGATCATATAATTGAATAGGTGCTTATATGTGGTACTTGCATGCTGAAATGCCTCATCAGGATGTGCTAATGTGTCTTTTCTAAATTCTGACAGTGAACTAGTGCTGGTAAATTGGAAAAAATCTAATTTAGTTGCTAAACATAAGTCTGTGGTTGGAGTTCCTTCTGATACCCCTAGGGATTATAGTATTCTAGATAGTTAGAGTTATTTTAATGTCTAGGAAAATGTATACTTGTGAAATAGAGCATTTTACTTGATATGGTGAAAAACGGGATTCAATAAATTAGCTGAGATAATCTTGGTAATTACATAGATTTTATATTTTAAGCACATATGTGTATAACTCATACACATTTAATGTATTGTATTTAATATATTTAAAGCCATTCAGTTTTTTCTTGAGATTTAATTCACATACTGTAAAATTCACCCTTTTAAAGTATATATATATTTTCATTGGTTTTCACAACAAAGTTGTGCAGTCATCACCAATATCTAATTTTAGAACGTTTTCATTACCCTCAAAAGGAATCCTGTGCCCGTTAGCTATTACTACTCCCCATTACTCTCTTCCTCCAGCTCCTGGCTACTGCTAATATACTATTTGTCTCCATGAATTTGCCTATTCTAGATACTTCATATAAATGGAATCACACAATATGTGGTCTTTTGTGTCTGGCTTCTTTCATTTAGCATGATATTTTTAAGGTTCCTACATGTTAACATTTATCAGAGCTTTATTCCTTTTTATGGCTAAATTATATTCCCAAGCCATTTAATTTTGATTTGATGGGTACATTGTACAAATTAACACAAAAAGTTGCCATTGGGGAGGCACTAATAGGAGTTGTCAACATTGAAAAATGGTGTACTGTTATGTGCTACAAAATGATGTTTTCATCGATGGACCATATATGCAGTAGTGGTTCCATAAGATGATAATACTGTATTTGTACCTTTTCTATGTTTAGATACACAAATACTGACCATTGTGTTACAATTGCCTATAGTATTCAGTACAACAACATGCTGTTCAGGTTTGTAGCCAAGGAGTAATATGCTGTACCATATACCCCAGGTGTGTAGTAGGCTTTATTATCTAGGCTTGTATAAGTATACTTTGATGTTTGTATGAAAAAAATTACCTAACAAAGTATTTCTCAGAACATATCCCCCTCATTAAAATGATGCATAACTGTACTTGAAAATGTTGGCTAGGTAGTCCTGAATGTATAGCATATTTACAAAGAAGATGTGCTTTTCAAATTGTATCTCAAAACTAAAGAGCGCTTTTTCTTGCCCTCAAGGTTAGTTTATAAAATTTGATAAATATTTGATAAATATATCTCATATATGAACTTAAGTTTTTGAAAGGTCTCTTGAAGCATCAGCACTTATAATTAGGTAACGCTATTTTTAAAAATGATCTAGTTAGAAAAATTAGAACACCATGAATAGAAATAAATACTTTCAATACCATGTAAAATATTTTTCCTTGAAATTACATAGTAAAAATATTTCACACCTCTCTTTACATTTATTATAAATATAATAATCACTCTTGAGGCAGTATGATCTTTTAGAGAGAATTACATCTTCTGAGTCACAGAGACCAAATTTTTAAATCCTGTTATCCACTTGCTTGCATTGTGACCCTGGGAAAGTTATTTAAGCTCTTTAAACCTCATTTGTAAATGAGGTTATTGATATTTGTCTTTTTGCAGGTTGTGGTTTTGAGGATTAAATGACATAATGTTCTTAAATTGCCTAATACAAGTTCTGACCCACAGGAGACCAGAAAAACCTAGTAGTCTTTATGATATGACTGTATTTGTTATCTAACTGTTGGTTTCTATTTTACGTTCAAGATAAATTAAATGATGGTAATCCAACTTAAATTTTTTTATTCTTCAAGTAATATGGATATTTGTTGACTGATATTTGTTTTCTTGTTGAGTAAAAACAGAGAAACATTTTTATTAGCATATTAAAAATTTTTTAGCCAATGGTTTCCCAAAGAAAACAACTGTTCATATTTTGAAGGTTCTTCTTATGTTCACATTAGTTTTTCCCTAATGTTGTGGTACATTGAAAAATCATTGTTATATACTTAATGCTAAGGGAATTGGTTCTGTATTTAGTTTTATTTATTAAACATTTTGATTTCATTGGAAATTTGATGTAATTTTGCTAAACCTTATAGGTCAGTTCAATACAATTCTCCCCATTTAAGATTCTTAGAAAGGAAAATTTAGAATAATTAGAACTCTTTATTGGATAATTGAGATATTGATAACTAACCTCCCATAGGAACTTTGTATTTCTAAAATTTGTGAAATAAGAAGTATTTAAATTACTTGAAAAGCTACAATTTTAAGCAATTTACATGTTTTTATTTTGAGAAGTATTAGTCATTTAACAACAAATAATTTAAATTAGCAATTAATAGAGGTGTACATTCTCCTATACAGAAAACATTGTGTCTGAAAGTATGCCAACAGAGTTTAGTCTATGCTTTGATGGATATTAATCCTTAGCCAAATTATTTCGCTGATTCTTTTAATAAATTGAATCTTCTCAAAAAAGAGTATTAGAGCTTTATTGTATAATCTAAAAATGACCATAGCATAGTGCTTTTTTTAAAGTATAAACTTTGCTGATTTAAATATAAAGTTGATTATTTTTTAATACACTAGCAGGATTTGACAAAGTATACATCTGTTCATATTATATCTTGGCCTTTAGATGGCAGCATTGTCTTTGTATGTTTCAGTTACTTAGCTTTTGTGTCCTTGATAGACCTATAAGGATATAATGCTTATACAAGTTTCTGTTATTATGGTTCATTTTTAATTTTTGTCCTTTAGGTGGTCTTATGGGAAAATTTCCTCTGAAGTTATTTGGAATATTGGAATATTAGTTGCATCTAGAATGCTACAAGATGAACTTGCTGTTTTACATCAAGTAGCAAGATATTTGAACATTATTACTTGTAGCACTGACATAAGTATGATAAACTTTAGAATAAGGGAAGGATTCCTGTGCTGATCAGTGGGCAGAAAAAATTTATTCAAATGGAAAGTAAGGAAAATGACTTGACATCTTAAGGCTCAAATGAGTTATGGTGAAGCAAAGAATTGAGGACTTACATGTTCAATTTCCCCAAAAGAGAATGAATTTCTGTTTCAGTCATTTTTGAGAAAGAGAAGTGTCATGCACCTACATGGATATAGTTTGCATTTGCTATAAAATTCTTGTATAGAGTCTAGAAATAGATTTGAGGAATGCAACTGTAGTGAGAGTCTGTCTAGCATATTGTATGTATCTGTCATCTTCTAGTGATAGATTTTGTATCACTTCTGTATTGGCCACAAAGCTATTTTTAAGTCATATTTAGTTTGAGTGTGTAGTTATTGGTGATCTAGAAACTTCAGGAAGTATATTCCTTCTACTTCTTAACTCTCTCTGCGTTGGATTTTGCCTCTCTACTTTTTAAACAGAGAACCTCTTTGGGCAGCTTTTTATTCAGTTATGTAATGATGTGGTTAGATAGATTATCTGTTTTTTGTTTTTTGTTATACAGTGAGATGTTTTAAGGTACTGGGATTTTATGATTTAATTTGAGTAATTTTAAATAATGTCTGTGGTATGTCCTAGGGTCAACATATTTGATACAGATCTGTATGTGTTATGTGTATATTTGGTTTGTTTTTTTATACCTTCTACTTTGAAGAGTCGGGCTATGAACTAGTACAGATTTCTCAATTATCAAGAAAATAAATAGTAATGTATTATGAATAGATTTTAGAAAGTTATAGGGAAATGATACAGGTTTCCTGGTTGAAACTTGATTTCCTTAAAGTTAATTTTGACCTTTTACTTTTCAATCTTCTGGTTGATATTTTACTAGTTTTATAATTTGATATCTCTTAGAGTTCTTTGGCTGCTGCTGTGATGATACTGTTTTAAATTTTATTATCCTTTGGAGGCTTATATGGATGAGGTAGGATCTAAATTGACCTCTTAGGCTTTCTTTTTCTGGGCTGGAAGCATTTTAAGGGGAGATTGAGGCAAATGCCATTTTTTGTTGCACTGAACTAAGTTCAAACCTTGATCCTACTGTTTCCTACTTATGTGACTTGGTTTAGTTACCTTAATTTTTGTATTTTCATTTTCTCCTTTGCAGAAAGGATATATTACTACTTCGAACATGTTCTTATAAGGATAAGACTAAATGAGATTAAGAGGTAAATCATCAAATGTATATCATGTCCTCAAAACACAGAAAGGGTTTTTTTTCCTCTCCCTGTCAGGTTTTGCCCTCTGCAGTGAATTAATTTGAATTGGCCTGTCTCAGTGCCAAGTATTACCTACTATGGTCTGATATCACCCATTATCCACTAACAGTTTAATTCTGTTTTTGCTCTTTGCTGTGGTTTGAGGCAGTTAGGTGAGTAGACTGATACCCATGTTGATCATCAGCTGGGGTAGTATGTAAGATAAACATGTGTGTCAGAGTTTAAATGGCAGTACCTAGCATTATATGAAAGCTTGAATTTTCTGATTCTTTCTTCAACGTAGAGTTACTACATAAAGGGGTTTTCTATATGAGTTAATATATTAAAGGGGTTGATTGTTCCTGTTCCCATGTCCCCCCTATACTCCTGATATCTTTTTTTTAAGCACTCTTTGTAAAGCGAGTTTACTTGTAATCTCAGATATGAATAATTTACATTTATGAGGGATTTTGTTTTCTGAGTACTCACTTCAGCTTCTAAAATTTCCCTTCAATGCTCTCTTGCCTCTCACTGGATGAGGTATTTAGTTATACTCAGGGTGGTAGTTTCTAATGAACAGTGATATTTGAGTATGGCATTCTAAACAAGGTGACCTAAAGATACTGAACCCCATCTTATTATTGTATACTATTGTCTTAGTCTGTTTGGGCTGTTATACCAAAATACTATAAACTGGATAGCTTACAAACAAAAAAAAAATTATTTGCCACAGTTCTGGACATGGGAAGTCCAAAATCAAGGCACTGGCAGATTTGGTGTCTGGTGAGGGTCTGCTTTCTGGTTCATAGATGCCTTCCGTGTGTCCTTACATGGTGCAAGGGGAGAACAAGCTCCCTTGGGTCTATTTTATAAAGGCAATAATCTCGTTTATAAGGGTTCTGCCCTCATGATCTAATCACTTCCCAAAGGCACCACTGCTTAATACTATCATCTTGGGGGTTAAGATTTCAAACTGTGAATTTTGCTGATGGGGGAGCAGGGGCAGGGACACACAAACATTCAGACCATAGCAACTGCATTTCAGGATTTTGCTATCATTTGTTGATAATATAAAATATTTAATAAAAGTTTATCTTTTATTGAATATTTATAATATACTAGGCAATGTGCTGTTTTATATAATTAATCCTCTTAACTACCATGTGAGGTAGCTATTTTTCTCCCATTTTTCAGATGAAGAAATTTTTATCCCATTTTACTAGAGAGGTTAAATGACAACAAATAGGTGTCAAAGTCAAGATTCTAACCCAGATCTGTTAAGATTCCTAAACCTTTCTTCTCAGTACTTTTGATTGCGTGTATACATTACAGATGGTGCTAATCCATACTCTTTTGAACTGAATAGTTCAGTTCAGACAATGCCTTCCAAAAGGCATTGTCTCCTTTTAAAACACTTATAGACAGTTGCTGTGAGACATCAAAGGAAGAAGTTAATTATTAGTATGAGTAGAAGATCTTTTTGCTAGAATGATAACTGATTTCAGGGAAAGTTGCATGTACCAATAGAAATATATTAAAAATTTTTCTAGGAAAATTACTACAATTATCAAAGAGGAAAGCTGTCTTCAAGATAGTATTTAGTGTTGATCTTAATCCTGTACAAATATGAACATAATTAACTTTAATGACAGACAAAGTCTTTCTGTTTTGTGGACATTATTTTATGTTTTTATGACATTGAGATTCAGAAGCTGGTACCATTTCATATTTGTCCAATAGATTTAATGGAAATTTTAATGA
The DNA here is from genome assembly GCA_963574885.1 of Lepilemur ruficaudatus. Taxonomy (NCBI): domain Eukaryota; kingdom Metazoa; phylum Chordata; class Mammalia; order Primates; family Lepilemuridae; genus Lepilemur; species Lepilemur ruficaudatus. The sequence continues at coordinate 25,941 of CAUYRT010030258.1, forward strand.
GTTCATGAGCTGATAACTCACTAGTCTGTTCTTTAATACTTGTTTCAAATGTTAACATTTGAATACCTACTCTGGGCTAAGCACTGTGAGAGGTGTTGAGGAATTAGGTAAGAGTTAAACTGCCAAAGAGAGGAGATCCTAGTCTGGTGTTAAGTGCTATGGAAACACCAATTTCAAAGATAGTTATTTTTATTGAGGGACAAGGGGGGAATGAGAAATCATATAAATAGTAGGTGACATTTGAACTGAGTATTGAATGATGTATAGTGATATGATTATGAAAGCAAACATTTTTGTGGGGGAGGGTAATTGCAGTTATGGGAAACAGCATTAACAAAGATAAGGCATCAGGAAAATATGTGGAATGTTTAATAAGTGGTGGATGTTACAGTGACATTAGGTTTATAGGGCTGGGTAGTGAGGGAAATGTTCATATTTGGGTCTGGAACAGAAGGACTGGTTTGTGAAATTTCTTCAGCATCATACTATGGAATTTGGAAGTCTGTGTAGTAAGGATTATAGCATAGGATTTCAGCAAATGTGAAATATCAGGTTTTTGGGTTTTTTTTCAATTTTGAGAAATTTAGAAAAATATAGAATACTAAAAAGAATAATAATATCCCATAAGACCATCATCCAGATATTGACAGTTTTTAATATTTTGTTAAGTCTTCTGCTGCTTCTTGAATTAATAAAGTGAATAAACTTTGTCTTTGTTGTCTTTCATCCCTAGTATCATCCCATTGTCTCCTTCCAAAGGCAAATACTATGATGATCTAAAATACTTTAAAAAATACTTTAACATCTATGTAGATAACTATGACACTTGGTATTGGTTAGTTTGTGGTCACATATAATTTACATCTGGTGTCATAATCTGGTCTTAAAAATCATGTATCATTCTGCGATTTCTATTTTTACTTTTATTTTTGAGATCTAGCCATAATGAATATGTAACTAATTTTTTTATTAGGTTTCTATCGTATGTATATATCTCCTCATTCCCTAATGAAGGACATTATATTGCTTCCAGTGTTTTACTGTCACAGGCAATGTTGCAATAAAATCCTTGTGCAAGTCTCCTGTAGTTATCTGTAAGAGTTTCTTTAGGGTATATATTTAGAAGTGTAATTGTAGGGTACTTATATAGGTACATTTTCCAATTTTTACTAGATCATACCAAATGGCTATTAGTAACTGAAATCATGCTTTAGAGGTGTATCTTGCTGATGGATTGTCGACCCCTTTGAGGTACCTGGTCATCTTTTAAATCCATTCCTCTGAGTGTTGGAGTATAATAGATATTCAGTAAATGTTGGTTTAGTGACAAATGGGTTACTACTAAATTGAACATGTTTAAAAAAATGTATTTCTTTAAGTATTTTGGTGGGACACTTTAAAAAGAAGATTCATTTCAGTACATAAATAAAAGCTTTAAAATAGTTTAAAGAACAAACAGTCCATCTTTTTTTTTTTTTTTGACTTTTCAAGTAAGAAAATTTCTTTGATCTGGTTACCATATTAATGATGCCATTCTTTGTATATCATATTTATTCAGCCAAAGTCATTAATGTACTCAAGGAGTGTTTTTTGGGACAATTGTCTTTGACAACATGCAGTTCTGATCAACTAGAATATAGTTTCTTCTTCTCAGAATTATATTGATTTGTACATTCTTACTGTTAATAAAATTGATTTTATTTTGTTGAAGTGGTATTTGAAAGATACAGTTTAATTAAAAACAGGAGTTTTTTTGACAGAGTAATTTCAATCTGAAGAGTAAATACATTTTCACTCATTATAAATTCTTTGCTAGATCTTATCCTTTCATTTTCTTTTTAATCTATTGGTGTCATTGGTGTCTTTCTCTTAAGACTATCTTTTTTTTAATCTATCAGATATCTTGGCAGGACTATAAATGAATTGTGTTCTATTATTTGAAAGGCATAGAAAGCAGTAAAGAATGAATGTTTGTGTGTGTATATATTTTTTCTTTTCCTGTGTACTACTGTTGTATGGAAAGCAGGCAGTGACTTGGATAATATCCAAATAATTTTTCTTTGAGATGTATTAATTTTTTTACCCAGTAAATTTACCTGCCTAATTATATTAGTTTAGTAATATTAAAATTAGTTCACAAACTCTGGGGACTCATCAACTGATGATAGGAGATTGCCAATGCAGAGAGGATCTCAGGAGGAAGCTAGCTTAGTATTAAAAACTCTGATAAAGATATCCCAATGTGTATAATGTAGAATTTGTTATGCTTAAACATAGGCTTCAAATAGTATTTATGAATTCTTTTTTTAAAAAAAGATTTTTTCTTGATCAAATTCTAGAATACTTGTTTTAGGTAAAATTTATTCTTGGTGGATTCTTCTTAGTGTTGTAATTCTTTTGCTGTTTTTTTTCCCTCCACATGTATATATATATTCTATAGTTTAAGTCTTTAAATCTAATTTTTATTTACTTTCTTTTAGGACAACATATTAAAAAGGTAGAAAGATTTGAAGTAAATCAGATATAAGTGTTAAAGTGCAGCCTTGGGTTTTGTGCTCAAGTGTTGGCAACAGGAGATAGTAGGTTGAGATGAGGAAGTTGAATCATTAGGCTTAGCAGATAGAAATTTTATAAGATTAGATGGCAGTGGGATGCTGGGAGTACTTTAAATCTATCATTTATGAACATATGTTCCTCAACTACCTTTCTAACCTGCAGTCAACAAGTGAGATGTATTATTTGGATCTAGGAAGAAGTTTTGGCTTATGCTTTCCTTTATCCACAACAGTGTGGTGCTAGGGTTTTAGGATATCCAAGACTTAATCCCATTTATTATTTTAGTGATTGGGCTTAAGAGGAGGAGAATTGGAGAATTAGCTTTTTTTCTTTCTTTCTTTGCCTTTCTGAATATAATTTACAAACTACAGTTGAATCTGACTTCCAGGTCATAGGATGCACTTTTCCCGTCATTTCATTGCAGTAATTTTCACTAAGACACATTGTCGTGAAAGTCCTATGCCTCTTGTGCTTTCACCAGGCGACCCTGTCTTCAGGCAAAAGATATAAAGGTTGTGTTTCTGTCTAAACCTGTGTGGTAAGTACTGTTCCTATTAGTGCTGCAGATTTTACTTAACTTGCATTATGTAGGTTATCTTCCTTTGCTGTCTTTTTTGAAATTTTTTTTTAAACGTTTGAACATGAAGTCGCCTGACAGGCAGTAGAAGAATGAATAGTCATGAGAGTGTTGAGATGTATTCTTTCTCTTTGACTGTACCTTCTGGATTTTAGTAGCTGAGAAGTTTAAAAACCAGATGAAGCTGTACTATTTTGATAATTACTTTTTTTTTTTGAACTCTTGTTCTGTTGCATCTTATTTTGTGTAACCACATCTAGGTTGTAGAAAAAAACTATAGTATTTTTTTCTTAATGGCTGCTGTATTTCATTAGTTTTGTTTTCTAAAGTATGATGGTAGAAGAACTTCAGAAGACTTTAGGGGTAGTAAATTTGTGGTGTCTGTTGCCAGTTCTTCATTGACTGTTTTTGCTTGGAATATAAAATCTAGATATTTAGTATTCATTTTAATAAGATATATAAATGAATATATTGAAAATCTGTAATCCAAAGAAAAACAGTTATAAATGAGTCTTTTTAATTGAGCTGTGTTTAGAAAATTATTCTTTTATGTTCCTTTGTATTGGATATTTTTGAGAATATAAAGAGGAGAGCATATAGTTATATTTATTACTGTTTAAATGTCCATGTGAATGCCTAGAGATTATAAAATTATTTGCATCATGTTCTACTAGCTTTTCATTTTTACTTCTTTGAAAACATGATAGAATTAGGTTATGCTGTGATTTGTACTCTGAATGGGGAAGCAAAATATATTTCCCTGTCTTTTTAGTAGGTTAATATTTACTTTAAATATTTGAAGATAATTTTGTAGTTTGATATTTCATATGTTTTAAGTTGTTGCAAGACACAATTATATATATACACATACCCTTCTTCCATTAATACACTAGTAAGTCTTTTTTTAATCATGTGTAATTGTAGGTAGTTCCATTATGTACTCTAGAATACATTCTATAAGTTGTAATTGTTTTAAGCTTACTAGTGAAGAATTTAATGGAAAACAGTGTGAAAAGTTAAAAGATATATTGTATATTCCTCTGAATTCACTTGCAAACTAAGATGTTTCCAAAAGTTGGCTTTTATTTATCACATCTACAACCTAGGGAGTACTCTTACTAAAATACTGTCTTCATCATTGCAGAAATCTGTAGTGGCTCAACTTCAAAGATTTTTCCAGTTACTAATCTATGTCTCATTACTTTCTCTACTTGTCCATTTATTCTTCATTTCCTCTTATCACCTTACTTTCTTCCATTATGTGTTCATTACCTTCAAGCTCAGCTGATGTTATTTTTTTCTCAGTTATTCTGTAAGAATTGTACCACATTTAGTACTTTCCCATATTCTATGAGCTTCCTGTATTTAATCAGTTCTTATTGGTCCATTGATAATTTATTGTAGGTTTGAGTGTTTTAGTTTAGTAATGCCTCCCAGTGTAACTCCTTAAAACAGGGATGAGATTGCCTTTTAAAAAAATTTGTATATAGTAACTGAGTGCATATTCTTAAGTGTTTTGACTAAATGGATAGTTGTTAGGACTTCTTAAAAATGAAATTTTTTCTATATGAAAATTATAAATTTTCTGAAAAGGAGTGCCAATGAAGATAAACTATTTATGTACTCAAGTCCTTTTGGTTTAGTTCTGAAAAAATTCTTTTTGAGACAAGGAAGAGTTTCTTTTAAAATCATATTTAAAGTGAGACACATGTCAGTAACTTTCAGTGTGATTATTTATACTTTAATTTGTACAAAAGTATAGCTTTTAGAACATAAGATTTAATTTATATTAACAACTGACTTGTTGAAGTATACTTTATCTTATAGCAGGGTCAAGTGACTATTCATGTTCATATCAGAATAATGGCAAATGATTAAGTAAAATTCTAAATAAGTTTGTCCTTTTTAAAAATTAAGTAGTTTTTAGGAAATGATTTCTTAAAAGTGAAAGTTGAAACTCATGGCTTAAAAATTTTTTTAATGCAAAATACCTATTATATGTTTTTATATCTTGGTTTACATCCTATGGAGGATATTTGGTTTGTTTCAGTATTTCCATCAATGCATTTTCACATTTCTGCTTTCAGACAACCCTAACAAAAATCTCTCAAGACTGCTAAAAAATGTGGTCTCTTTTCTTTTGTCATGTTTTAATTACCTGATTCTTGAAAAGATGAACGTTAACTAGTTGCTTCTATGGTTGAGTTTGTTTAGAAGAGCTTGACTTTATTGTTGCAATTAGAAAGGGATTAAATATAATATTTGATATATATCTTTGTTGCTTGGTGTCAAGGAAATGCATCAAGCAGATCTGATATTAAGTTTCATTCAGAACACTGACATTACATGCCTTGAGTAACATACCATGAAGAAATCATACTCATAAGAGTTTTGTTTTTTCTACTTTATATAAAATTCTTAGTTTTTGATTTCATAAATTCTTTCTATTATTTTTTCTTTAGTATGTTCTAACAATTTTATAGAATCAAAAATTGGGGAAAGAATGCCCAAGAAGCAGCATAGATATCTTGTTAGAATAATGCACTTTGTTTCTTCATTTTCTTGGAGGGGTAAGTGACATTTGGACAATTTGAGGGAAAAAAAAATTGGGCAAGTATTGGTGCTGTCAACGGTATTGTTTATCCTTGGATTAAATTATGTTTTTTCCATCTAGAAGTGGTATCAATCACTTTTTTTCTCGTATACTTTATATTATTATGTTTTTAGATTATGGAATCAAGAACAGTTTTTTTTTTTTTTTACAAAAGAATATAATTATGCTAATTGTTGATCAGTATAAGAATAGGAGGTATTTCACATCTGATCATCCATAGTTGTAAATCATTTTCAGTCTATTGTGTGCATTTGCCTAGTGTCACAGGTTAATTCTTTAGACATGGGTACCTTCCTCCTTTCTTTCTTTCAAGACATACCTTTTTTCAAATATTGTAAAAACTCATTTCCTCCAATTATTAAAATCAATTTGTAATACCTTAATGCTTACCCCATCACTGAGCTTCTATAAATTTATGTAGATATCTAAGATTATTTGTTTTTATGCATTATAATATGAAATTTACATGTATATCTTACTGATCATGCAGTTTCCTTTTCTGATCCTACTTTTAAAATGTTAAGAAAAGCCCTATTTCTTAAAAAATAATGGTTTCTTGCCCTTGAAAGTGATCTTAGAAGGCCCCTAAACCTGCTTTCTGCAAATCTCTTTACTGGATGCCTGATAATGAGGCATCAATTATTATGTGTGTGTGTGGCAGGAGGTTATTTATATCTAAGAACTTATAAAATGTTTTAATGGTAGTTGAAAAATTATAAGTAAATGGTACTAAAATGATATGTGATTTGATTTTTTTTTTGTAAATTCTAACATTTAAGAATGATTGTTATAGATACCTTAAGAAAAAGCTTACATATACTCACCACATTATTTAAACAAGACTAGTGGAAATTATTTGCAATGCTAACTTATTCTCATGCCAGATTAGTGTGACAGTCTGTAATCTAACAATTGAAATGATTGCGTCGTGTGAATATATGCATTGTTTTAGGGGACCTTTCCATTTTTTAGACAGTGAATGGCAATACCTACTAAGTAGTGGTCCTGGTAAAACTTATGTGGTTTCATTTACTATTAACAAGCTCTTTGACAGCTCTTTACTAATCTCAGACTATGGGTTTGGAACTTTTTCCTTAAAGCTTTATAGTTGAATTACAATACATTGCATCCTTTATTTTCTCCTGGCAAGGATTTAAACAAACTTTCTATTGCACTTGTTGAATATGTATTTCATGGTAACCACCATGAAGTTTGCAGCATTTAAGAAGATGAAGAAGCAAAGATAAAAGATACACATTCAAGAAGGCTTGGTTTCACAGTTGGTGCATAATCCTTTCTGCTGTCATTGGTACCCTAACCCTGTACCTACCAGAACAAAAGAAACTGAATTGAAAATTGTGGGAGCTGGGGAACATTCTGTTGGCAGCACATCGCATGGCCCATAGGCGTTGTCAGGTCTCAGTTTGATGCCCTTTATTCTTTCTGACAGATGTGAGGTAGGGTCTATGAGGGGGAAGTCATTACTAGAGAGAGGGCAGTGTCAGATCAAAAGTAACCAGTGATCAAACAAGGTAAAGGGCTGTGGAAAATAGGCTCTCTTTCTGGCCTCAACACCTGCCTGATCACTGAAGGGAATAGTCCTTATGTGTCAGGGCAAGTTGATTTTCTTTGATGTACAGTGAATTAGAAGTCAGAATGGAAGCTTAACTGGAGTACAGAAGATTTTTACTTCCTAGTTCTTGGGCGATTTGGGTGTTTAAATTTTTTACTCTAATTACCTAGAAGTTACAGAAGTCATTTTCTACTGAATAAAATATTGAATCTTACCCATTCTAACTTTATCAATATAAATTTAGAAATAGTGCTAATAAACAAGCAAGTTTTCAATACAGTATTGGACAGGTTTAAGAAGTCACCGAACTCTACAATTCTCATCTAACTGTAACTTTAATCAGATCATTTTGTAATTATAATGGTCGATATAAAGTGCATAGTACTGAACTTGACACATAGTAGGTCCTCTCATAGTAAAATTTTGAAAGTTACCTCGCTAAATAATTTCAAATAAATTTGAATTAACTCTTTGAACCTAAGTACTTATTATATTTTCTTTTACGTTAACCCATTCTAACCAAGTCAGTTGAGAGAAATTTAAAGAGATTGGGGTTTGTATATATGGTTCTTTTTTCCTGCCTTTTCATCTTTAGTGGTATGTGACTAAAGTCCAGGAGGAGGATGATATTTTTATGTTTCATTAGCTTGTTGTGAGGGTAAATTCAATTGAGGTACATTTCTAAAAATATCAGTTATGTTGTTTTACTTTACATTAAAAGCAAAGATTTCAACATTTCAACCTTTGATATTTTAAATACTGTTGCATTTTATTAAGTTTCCTAAATAGTTTATAGTCATTTTGTCCTCAAAATTCTGGAAGTAAGAGTTTATTTGAAATTACTTATTTTCCAGCCAGAATAATAAAGATTCTTAATATCCCAGCCTTTTAAAAGTGATTTTTTTTTTTTTTTTTGAGACATAGTCTCACTGTGTTGCCGGGGCTAGAGTGCCGTGGCATCAGCCTGGCTCACAGCAACCTCAAACTCCTAGGCTCAAGCAATCCTTCTGCCTCAGCCTCCTGAGTAGCTGGGACTATAGGCATGCGCCACCATGCCCGGCTAATTTTTTCTATATATATTTAGTTGGCCAATTAATTTCTTTGTTTTTTTAGTAGAGACGGGGTCTCACTCTTGCTCAGGCTGGTTTCGAACTCCTGACCTTGAGCAGTCCACCTGCCTCAGCCTCCCAGAGTGCTAGGATTACAGGCGTGAGCCACCGCGTCCTGCTAAAAGTGATTTTTAATCTAGTAATTTGTCTATCTATTCATCTTTGCATGAAGTCCATGTTTGTTTTTGATACTTTTAGGTAACTTAATTCTTCATCCTTTATACATTTAGAAAGATAAATATAAAACATATGTTGTATTATCTTCACAATAAATTAATATATGGCTTGTAAACTACTGTTAGCTATAAATATATTTTATGATTGGGAAATTTCAGAATAATGAACATACTTATATATACTGATATTTCTAGTTTAACTTTTGAACAAAATCTGCTTATAATAAATTATTGTTAAGTACGTTTTGCTTAGGTTCTCATTTTAAGATAGTTTGACTTTGAGTCAAACTCATAGTCAGTTGAGTTAGATGTGTTATAATTTTTTATTTGATTTATTTTATTTGGAATAAAATGTCATATAAATTAAAATTTTGTTTTAGAGCTTTTTGAAGTTTAAGATACCATAATATAGATTCATTTCATAATCTGTAATTAGACTCCTTTTTTTGTTTTTGATTGTTTTTTAACATATTTGCCTTGAACTGCCCCTGAAGGATACTAACTTGAAACTAATATAGTAATATTACTCTGATTTAGCTAGGGGAATGATTTTGGTTTGTTTTTTAGTTTTATGTGGTCATCCTTCCAATCTTTCCTTCAACCTGATGTTTGTTAAAAAATAAAAAAGAATGGGGTTTGCTAATATTTTAATATTGATGTTGGGAAGAAACATTTGTGAAAGATTAATTTCTGTAAGTAAATGTCAATTTTTGTTTCAAAATGGACCTCAGCAACATAGAATTTTATTAGTCCTAATCTTTGTTTCCTGATCAACTATCATAATTGATCTTATTTCGTTATAAAAGTTAATTTACCTAAAAGTTATTTAACATTTACTTAAGAACTCTCTATACAAACTATTAACTAGAATATTTCCAATAACCTTTGTCTACCTATATACTCCTCCTTTCTCTTATGTCTGACTCCCCTTCAGAGGTAATCAGAGGTAACCAGAAGTAACCACTAACGTGAATTTTATGTTTTTCATACTTTCCCATTTTGTTACTTATGTATATATGCCTAAACAATAAATTGTTTAGTTTTTACTTGTTTTTAATCAAATATATTTCTAATGAGGTCATTGATAAACTGGTACAAGTAGTGCTTTAGAAGATATTTTAATGTGTTATTTAATAGGGACATAATTTAGTAAATTAATCTAACAGAAGTGTATTTCTGAACTTAAACTTGATATTATTCAAATCTCACTTTGAAGATATTCTCTACTGTATTTTCAATTAAGCTATTTCAGATCTTTAGATTGAGTGTATAGTATCTGTATGTTCTCTTGCATTTTGCATCTTCCATTTATATTGTATTCACAAATATGGAGATTGAAGTCTTTTTTTTTTTTAAGTTTTGGTTTGCTGCAATTGTGTGACTTGCGATTCCTCTGACTTGACATACAGGTTAAGAAAGTCACTCTTTTAGGTGATAGGTATAGGTCAGGAATATCTAACCAATTACCAGTTTGGTATGGAGGCAGGTAAATTCTAAGCTTACCAAATGACTTTTATGTTTTACTTACCAGTATATAATGTCATCAGTAATTTAATAAATTCAGCCTTATTTTGTAAGGATAAAATGATTTTACTAAATTTCTTTGATTGCTGGAAATATAATGATTTAATAACAGCTTTTCAGGGGGATAAAGGAAAACTACATTAAATATTTATGTTGATTTTAACACTTGATTTCAGAACTACCAATTAGCAGAAAAATTAGTCTTTGTCTTTTTTTTTTTTTTTTACAACTTAATTAAATTGATTACTAGCTCAGTATTTGTCTAATACACAGTTTTGGTAAAATCCAAACAAACAAAATATCTGCTTTGACTATAGGTGGATTTTTCTCCAGTTTCCATTTTCTAACATGTAGTCTTTGTAAAATAAAAATAAATATTCATATCTGCCTTCATACTTTTGCTAATCCTTTGGAAATATGGTTGGTTATAACTAAGAATAGTCACTACTCAGAATGGTTAATGATTTGTCAATATTGAGTGAACTAATTGATAAAATATTGGAGATTAAATTAACACATTTCAGTTTTGATTACAATAGATTTTTTTCTAGTTGAATGTGTTATGATCAATTGAATCTAAAAGGATGTAGGATATAGAATACATTTTTATTCTAATCTCCATTTTTAGGAGGTTTTCTATCTAAATGGAGCACTCATGCAAGCATATGTGTGTGCATGAGTGTATGTATATATATTTGCATATATATATATAAAATAGTATTAATATAAAGTGGCTGAAGTGATTTCAGATTTATATAGTGTGAGTTTAGAAGGGGAGGTTTTTTTTTTGTTTCCTTGCTTCTTTCTGTTGAGGGACTATACTTCTTTGCTTTATGAAGGATTCTAAGAGGTCTATATTGTGTGTTGATTGGTATGTGTTCTCTAAAATATATCTTGGTGAGATGGCTTATGAATGATTAATATGGTTGGCATAGAATATTTCAGGTTGCAGTTTGAGAACTTCACATACTGAGGTTTATTCAGTATTTTTAAAATGTAAGACACACCTAAAGAAGCAAAACAGTAATCCCTTGTATGTCTTTTTAAAATAATATCAAATAATTTTATAAAGAAATAATGATATGACTTCTTGGTTTTTCTCAATATAAAACAATCATTTGGATAATTTAATGGAAAAAAGTTGTCACGTGGTTTTACAACAGTAATTAATTTGTGATATTTGGGAAAATAGAAAACAAGTTTAGAGGCAGAGATTAGAGATTGGTATGACATTATTTTATGCCCTAGAACAGCAGTCTCCAACCTTTCTGGCATGAGGATCGGTTTCATGGAAGACGATTTTTCCACAGACTGGGGAATGGGAGGGATAGTTTCAGTATGATTTAAGTGCATTACATTTATTGTGCAGTCAAACCTCTCTGCTAATGATAATCTGTATTTGCAGCTGCTTCCCGGTGCTAGCATCACTGCCTTAGCTCCACCTCAGATCATTAGGCATTAGATTCTCATAGGAACGTGCGGCCTAGATCGGTTGCATGGGCAGTTTACAGTAGGGTTTGCGCTCCTGTGAGAATCTAATACTGCCAATGATCTGACAGGAGGTGGAGCTTAGAGCGATGGGGAGTGACTGTAAATACAGATGAAGTTTCCCTTGCTTGCCCGCCTCCTGTCCTGTGGTCTGGTTCCTCATAGGCCGTGGATTTGAGAAAACTTTATTGGAAACTTGAACATATATGATGAAGCTGTAGTTATAGGTGGTATGATCCTGGAAAATATATTCTCTCCTTGGTTGCTTTATGGTTATTAGCTGCATGGATCAGTTAATTTTTTTGTAAGTCCAGTCTTCTACTATTCATTTATTTATTCATTATACATTCATTGAGTTCTCACCATGTGTGAAGCACTGTGGTTCCAGATTCTTTTTCCATAGGTGTCATGCCAGCCCACTTACTTTATAGTAACTCTTAACTAATAGGAGTAGTTTCTTGTATTTTACCTATGTAAGTGCTGGCTAGGGAGAACAATAACACCCCTGTTAAAACCATTGCTCCAGAGCCTGGACTCAACCTCTCATATTTTGAATACTATATTTTAAGAATAAGAATTTAAAAATCATGGCATTTATATAATATTTAATTTACTAAAGATGATAACTTCTAAGTTATTTCATCTTAATTACCTAATTAAGATGAAATATTTTGAAGATTAAATTATTAAGGGAGCTATTTTAAAGTTTGAAACATGCTATATTCATTACAATGACTTGTTCTAATAGTTTTTTATAAAGATGTTTTGCTGTTAAAGACCTTTTCCATTGAGCTATGGTAGTACTTGGGTAGTGCATAGGTAGCAATACTTGAAGAATTAAATAGAGCAAATTGAGTTTTGGCGTTAGTCCATTGAGTTGATGTTTTATTTATTATTAAGGTATTTTTAAGGACATTGTCCACTGTGTCTTTTGGAGTCCTCCCTTATAAGAACCCTCAGTTAAATATTCCCTCTGGTCTTATTACTAGGGAAAGCTAGACTTCTAAGCAATTGTTTTCCTTTATTATGTTAATGTGAATTTTATGAAAGATGTATAGATCTCCTTTCTCTCTTACATTGACATCTTAGAAAGCAAGAAACGAATAGTAATTCTTATAGGGCATTCTAGACTTCCATCTTTATTATTGAGTAACTTCTTTTTTTTTGAAAATCCTTATTTTCTTTTGTTTTAATTTTCATTTCTATTTGTTTTTCTCTTGTATGGTATATTTTGAAAAGTAATTGCCTAAATTCCTTTTTGGAAAGAGACAAGATATACCTAAATACAAACAAAAATACTTACATAAGCATGTTTTAACTTTAAAGCACCTCCTTCTTTGCATAGGTAATTGTGATATAGTAAAAAGTGCCTTGGAGCTTGAATTGGGAAGATCTGAGTTTAGACAATTACCTCTGTCATTAGGTGAGTGACTCTTGGCTAGTGCCTATAAGGTGGTTTCCTCATTTGTAGTATAAGAATAAAATCATTACTTTAGGATTAAGTCAGGTAGTTTATGTAACAGTGGTAGTCACATGTTAAATAATCAGTAAGATTTTTCCTTTAGTCAGTTACCTGTCAAAACTGTTGATAATTATTGAATATTACCCATAATTTAAAAATATATGGGAAAATTTTATATTAGTAATATATGGAAATTTATAAGAAAGAGGCATAAATAATCCCTGTTTTCAGAAAAAAACACGTACATGGGTATAAAATTCTAATAATATAGAAAAGTAGAAAATAAGAAGGAAAAGCCTCCTGCTAATCCCTCTTGGTGATTATTTTCAGAAGACTTTTTAATATACATACCAACATGCATGTATCTGTCCCTATTTTGAAAATTATACTACATAGTTTCTTCTACAGTATTTCCTCATTGATGGATACTTTTGCATTTTTTATTTTTTCCCACTAACAATACTAGCCATAAATTTCAATTGTTTTCTATCAAAAGAATGTATTTTCGTATGTGCCCTTTTATATTATTGATAATTTTCATAAAACCAAAAAGCCTATCTCTTCTACATACTACACTTCATCTCCATTCCTGGTTTTTTTTTTTTTTTTTTTTTTTTAATAATATCCACGTCTGGTGCTGTATTTTTCTGAGACCATCAAATAGTTTAACACCTGGAGGCAAAGATAAGAAAATACAGTTAGACTTAAGATATTTTTTAAAATGTTTGATATGTTACACTCAATCTTATTGTAGAATATATTTTTCTTGTAAGAACTAACTGGTGCTTCCCTTTGGGAGAGGCCTGACAAAAGGATACAAAGTGACAGACTTCTTGGTGCTTATTCTCATCAAGAGGTTATGGAAAGGTAGTTTTTGTGTCAGACAGATACAGATTCCAATTCTAATGTTACCATTTTTTATGTTGTGGATTCCTTCTTAAGCACTTGCACCTCTTGGAGCTTTGATTTCCTTATGTATAGATTGGAAGTGAGCATATCTATTTTGTTTGGTTGTTGAGAAGATTAAATAGACTCAAACAGTATATATAAATTGCCCAAGATATCTAGCAAATAGCAGTTGTTCGTAAAATGTTGGCTTCCTCTTTTCTTAACTTCCCAAATCCCATTTCTCTTCTATCTCTTCATGACCAAAGGAAACTTGGAATTATTGCAGAGCTTTCTTGGTAGTGAATGCTGTTCTTAGTGACAACTTGGCAAAGGAGAGAAGTAATTGATTGTGGCTTTAATGTATTTGAGAGGGTCCAGTAGGCCTTTCATCTTGTGTGGAATTTCTAGAAGAGTCATCTTTAACCTATAGTGTTTGCATGTTTTTTTTTTTTTTAAAAACTCTGCCTACACTTGTTATATCTTTTATAGTTTTTATTCCTAGTAACTTATCGACAATGGTTATTCCAGTCCATTATTTTATTTTCTTGGGTATCCATCAATTCTTTGCCATGAAGTCTCATTCCTAGCAGTTAAATTCTCTTACTATTAAATGGTGAATATTGAAATCATTATGAGCTACATCGTATCATCTATAATTCATTTGATTGCGGGTAAAAGAAAACCTGACTCAACCTGCTTAAACAGCAAGAAGGTTGTTGGCTTCTTATTACTGAGTTGTGTAGAGGTAGTTCAAGCTTTAGGATTGATTTAATTAAGTATCTCCACAGTGCATTAGGGAACTGGTTCTTTTTGACTCTTGCCTTAGCTTTCTGGTATGTCACCTTTACTCTAAGTTTGGATTTACTTGGGATTCAGAGATTGTTGACAATAGTTCCTAAGTGTCTGTTGTGTATGTATCATAGTTTATTCCTTCTTATTGCTGAGTAGTGTTCCATTGTAAGGACATACAACACTTTGTTCATCCATTTGCCTGTTAATTAACATTTGGGTTGTTTCCAGTTTTTAACTATTACATATGAAGCCGCTATGAACATTTATGAACCAGTCTTTGGGTGGACAAACGCTTTCATTTCTCTTGAGTAAATACCTAGGAGTGGATTGGCTGTGTCACATTGTAAGTATGTGTTTAATTTGGGGAGAAACTGCCAAAGTGTTTTACAAAGTGGTTGTGCCATTTTATGCTCCTATCAGCAATGTTTGAGAGATTATTTGTGCTGCATGTTCACCAAAAGGTGGTATTGTTAGACTTTTTAATATTAGTTATTCTGTGTGGATTTGTAGGGATATCTTACTGTGGTTTTGATTCTGAGTGGGTGTATAGTGGCACCTTATTTGGTTATCCTTGATATCTAATGATGTCGAATACCTTTTTATGTGCATATTAGCCATTCCTGTCTCTTCTTTTGTGAAGTATCTGTATAAATCATATGCTTATTTTTTTTTAAAGGTTTGGTTGTCTTCTTACTGAGTTGGAAGAGTTCTATGTTATAGATATAAGTTCTTGTGTCATGTTATATTTTCCATTTGTGTATCGTTTCATTTTCTTAATAGTGTCTTTTGAAGAGCAGGTTTTAACTTTAATGAAGTCCAATTTATCAATGGTAAGTGCTTTTGTGTCTTGTCTGAAGTCTTTTGGTAATTTCAGTTGTTTTTCTTTATAATTGTTTATCATGTTCCACCACTAGACCGTAAACTCAGTGGAAGTAGGGATATTATCTGCCTTGTTCACTGCTATGTTCTCAGCCTTTAAGAGTGTTGGGCACATGATAGTTCCTTAAGAGTAATTTCTGAATGAATGGATATTTTTTGGTTTCATAAATGAGAAAATTTTAGCCATCATTTATGTCTTGTTCACGTCCATCCTCTGTAATTTACCTATCATTATACTGGCTGTCTTGTTTCCTCTGGATGATTCCTTGCTTTTTTTTTTTTTCCTACTCTTAACTCTTTAGTCCTAACCCTTTTATTTTTATGTCTGATTTGCAGTATCTCCTAACACTTGTCAGATGGTACCACTTCCTCCATTAGGTTTACTGATAACCCAATTCCAGACAAATCAGTCAAGTTTTTATAACTCCTCTTGCTGAGTATTTCACAGGTATTATATTTATAGTCCCTCTGAATTGTTTCTTCCTTGAGGTAAGAATTCATACATTCTGCTTCTTTGGTAAAGTTTTGAATACAGAGGTGATGCTTCTTGGTTTATCACTCTTTTCTTCCTTGACTGAATTTGATGGTGGTGCATGGGAAGGTAGTACCTTTCTATAAGTTTTTTACCTCTTAAATTAAAAAAAATTAATTGTGTTAAAATATATATAACATAAAATTTACCATCTTAACTATTTTTAAGTGTACAGTTTAGTAGTGGTAAATACATTCACATTGTTGTGTAACCAGTCCACCAGAACTCATTTTATGTTGTGACACTGAAGCTCTGTATTCATTAAAGAACAGTGCATGATTCTTCCTCCTCCTATGAATTTGATTTCTCTATATAAGTGAAATCATACAGTACTGTATTTTTGTGACTGACTTATTTCTTATGGCATTGTGTCCTCAAGATTCATCCATGTTGTAGCATGTGTTAGAATTTTCTTTCTTTTTAAGGCTCAGTAATATTCAGTTGTGTATATATACAACATTTTGTTTATCTGTTCATTTGTTCATGGACACTTGGGTTGCTGCCACTTTTTGAGTATTGTGATTGATGCTGCTATGAACATGAATGTACAAATCTCTTCTAGACCCTGGTTTCTGTTCGTTTGGGTATATACCCAGAAATGACATTGCTGGATCATAAGGTAATTCTATTTTTAATTTTTTGAGGGACTGATATATTGTTTTTCATAGTGGTAGTACCATGTTACATTTCTAACAACAGTGCACAAAGGCTCTAATTTTGCCACATCCTTGCTAACACTTGTTATTTTCTGTTTTTTTTTTTTAATGGTAGCCATCCTAATGGATGTGAGGTTTATCTCATTTTTGTTTTGATTTGTGTTTCTGTAATGATTAGTGATGCTGAGCATCTTTTCATGTGCTTCTTGGCCATTTGTATATCTTCTTTGGAGAAATATCTGTTCAAGAACTTTGCCTATTTTTAAACTGGGTTATTCTGCTGTTATTGAGTTGTAGAAGTTCTTTCTATATTCTGGATATTAACCCCTTATGAGATAAATAATTTGCGAATATTTCGTCCCATTCCATAGGTTCCCATTTAACTGTTGTGTGCTTTGATGCACAGAAGTTTTTAATTTTGATGTAGTCTAACTTATCTATTTTTACTTTTGGTTTTTGTGCTTTTGGAGTTATCTGAGACATCATTGCCAAATCCAATGTTGTGAAGGTTTTGCCTTATATTTTCTTCCAAGAATTTTATAGTTTTAATTCTTACGTTTAGGTCTTTGACCCATTTTTAGGTAATTTTTATATATTGTGTAAGGTAAGGGTCCAAATTCATTCTTCTGCATGTGGATATCCAATTTTCCCAGTACCATTTGTTAAAAATGTTGTCCCTTTGGCCAAAGGTGTTTGTTGGCACTCTTGTCAAAAATGCCATTGGACCGTATATACAGGGGTTTATTTCTGGACTGTGAATTCCATTTGCTCTATGTGTCTGTCTTTTTGCCAGTACCATATTGTTTTTATTACTGTAGTTTTGGAATCAGGAAGTGTGAGATCTCCAACTTTGTTCTTGTTTTCCAAGATTAGTATTTGGGGTCCCTTGTATTCCACAATGATTTTAGAATGGATTTTTCTTTTCTGCAAAAAATGCCTTTGGGGTTTTGATAGTGATCACATTAAATCTGTATATTGCTTTGAATAGTATTGACTTTTTAACAATATTAAATCATCCAATCTAGTAACACAGAATGTCTTTCCATTTATCTGTGTCTTTAATTTTTTTGGCAATGTTTTGTAGTTCTTAGCTACAGGTCTTTCACCTTCTTGGTTAAGTTTATTCCTAAGTATTTGCTGCTTTTGATTCTATTATAAATGCAGTTCTCTAAATTTCTTTTTTTTAAATTTCTTTTTTGAATTGTTCATTATAAGTGTTTAGAAATAGAACTGATTTTTGTGTGTTCATTTTGTATTCTGCAACTTTGCTATAGTCATTTATTAGTTCTAACAGTTTTTTTTGTGTGTGGAATCTTTAGAGTTTTCTGTTTGTAAGATCATGTCATGTGTGACCAGAGATAATTTTATTTCTTCCTTTCTATAATGATTTGTATGCATTCTATTTTATTTTTGCTTAATTGCTCTGGTCAGGATTTATAGACCTATGTTAAATAGAAGTGGCATAAACCAGCATCCTTGTCTTGTTCCTGATCTTGGAGGAAAAGCCTTAAGTCTTTCACCATTGAATATAGTGTTAGCTCTGGGTCCTTTCTGTCAGTTTTTGTTAAACACTATTGGTCACATTCAATGTACATAGTAAACCTTGTCTAACTATAAACTGGCCATGTTATATTGGCATTAAATAAAGTTTTGGAGCATGGTCTTTTTTTGGAGAAGTCTTGCATACAGTAAGTTCTCAATATTTTTAGTGACTGTACAGGCATTGGTATGGCATTTGCTACCTTATCACCCTGTTTGGGCACTCCTACTCAATAATTGATGGAAATATAACAGATAAATTGGAGAGCTAAAGTAGTAGTTTACCATTAATATCTGGTGAAGTCACCATCTTTATTTTATTTTTTGGAAAGAATTATGAATCAACAATAAAATTCTTCAAAAAAAATACAAACTAAGAAATTTTGTTCCCACCCATCTCCATCTTCTCCATTGCGCTCTCTATATAATCAGTGTTTCTGTATGAAAATATGATAAAATAGAATTGTATATTCTCCTTTTCTTATAGAAAAAGTAGATTGTATTTATACAAATGACAGCATGTTATTTACACAAAAATTGTATTAGTATATATGCTACACTTCTTTTCCCCCTTAACAGGTCTCTCATAATGGGTTGATAAGATTGCTTTCTTTTTTCTCTTCTCTTCTGTAACTGTGATATCATAGATTATTCTTTGGAGGTAGCTTCATTCTTTCTGTCAGTAGCCAATTGATTGCTGGACACTTAGAATGTACCATTCTTTTGCTAGTACATGAATTGTCATGTCATTTTTATAAGTTGTCAATCATAGGGTACAGGCACCTGTGATTTTGGTAGATATTGCCAGATTCCCCTCCTTAGGGCTTATATCATTTTGCATTCATATAAGCAATGGATTGAGAGTGCTTGTTTTTCACACTCTGGCCAATAGTGTGGTGTTAAACTATTTGCTTATTATCATTTTGATAGGCAAGAAATGGTATCTGAGTTAGTTTTAATTTCTATTTCACCCATTATGAGTCTGATTGGGCATCATATGTTTAAAAGCCATTTGGATTCCTTTTACTGTGACTGTTCATCCTTGACCCATTTTTCTATTGAGTTGCTAATCTTTTTCTTCTATGTTCCTAGGCACTGTTTATATATTAGAGATATTAGTTCCTTATATGTGATAGGAGTTGTAAATCTTTTTTCCTGTTTGTCATTTGGCTTTAGACTTTGCCTCTAGCACTTTTGCCATGCAGAAATTTTTCTTGTTTTTAAAAATCTATTTATGTTTATTTTTTTCCTTGTTTGGCACCTAAATTTTGAATTATAGTTAGAAAAACACAAGGAATACTTTCTGATTGAACTGGCATATGCTTAGGTAACAGGAGCAATGGTGACATACATTGAACAACTTGGTATGTGACCAGGGACTTTGGAACATGGTCAAGACAATAGTATGCAGATGTACTCTTACAGAATAACATTCAACACCAGTGCTACATTCTATAAATCAGTGGCCATTTCTTACGTGAAGAAAGCATGGAAAGAAGTTCTAGCCATTCTTTTGAATCTGCTCCAATAAAAGACATGCACCTGATTTGGTCAGCACTTGGAAAGAAGTTCCTTTCTTTACTCTTCTGGTCTCAAATAAGCAGCAGAATAAATATTTAAAAGTTGTGAATATATCTGTACCCATAAACACTTTGATATTTAGTTTTTCCAATTCGGTGTTTTAATGTTGTTATATATTCAGTAATCAAAGATTTTAAATGTGAATATTGTTATGGATTTGAACATAACTACAACAGTAAGTACATACAGGTGATATGATAGGTAAGTAGTAGTAGTAATTTTTTATAAACAACTATTAGACAACATGAAAATTACTGTTAATAGATATGTTATTGAATGCATACTCTTAGGACACCTGTCCTAGTTGGTGATCATTTATTTAACTTTAGGTATTTGGCATAAAGCTTTGTTTGCAGATAGGCA
This sequence comes from Lepilemur ruficaudatus, assembly GCA_963574885.1. NCBI lineage: Eukaryota > Metazoa > Chordata > Mammalia > Primates > Lepilemuridae > Lepilemur > Lepilemur ruficaudatus. The sequence goes on from CAUYRT010030258.1 coordinate 46,250, forward strand.
TTAAATCTGTGCTTTTTTCTTCAAATAAATTTTTATGATTTTTCTGAAATTAAAATCAGCATTATCTATTAAATTGTTACAAAGCTAATCTGTTTTAAGAAAAATCTGTTTGAAAATAACCTACTCAAATAGGATGATGTGCTAAAAATCAAATTATTGAAGGCTTATAGAATTACTTTGGTAATTTTTTTAATTATAAAATTTAGGATTTTCATTCTTGACTAATCTAGCAATTACATATTTAGTAACTGATACTTTTATTAATTGGAGCAAACATTGTGGGAAGTAGAAAACAGTTAAACCTTCCCTCAGATTTAAATGTTTAAATGAAATTAAAAATTGTCAAAACACTTAAAGTCATAGTTTATAAAGATTTCTTTAAAAAGATTTCATTTTCATGTTCAATAGACTTGTGAAAGAGATTGAATTATTATAGTCCCCCTTTCTTTTCTTTTTTTTTTTTTTTTAGTTCATTTTTCTAGGCAGGAGAGAAGAGACCAAAAAAAAATTTTTGGATGCTTTCCAAGAGCTCTATGTGTGTGCGTGAGAAGTTATAATCACTTGATTCAAGTCTGAGTTTTATTGGACAGGCTTGTCTGGTGGGTTAAAATCCCCTCATCCTTTCCCAGATGATAACTGGCTTGTTTTTCTCCCCTTAAAAATAGTAAGAATTTATTTTTATAGCTGTCTCAGACCTGGTGATGTAGGCCTCTTTGGTTCTTTATGCTGCTGGCTTAAAGAAAGAATGAAATATGAAAAGACAAAAACAAAGAAGGGCATAAAAGAAAAGGTAAGGAAAGGAACAAAGGCAAAGGTAAAAGAAAAGGAGAGAAGATTGATAATTTGAAAATGGTAAAATAAGTTGAAGATAGTAAGGAGAGAGAAGTTTGCAATGCCAAAGATTCTAAAGAAACTTACATTTTCATTTAGAAAATGCTTCTTGAGGTAAGAGAATAGATTTTTAAAAGAAATACCAGAGTTGAGTAATTTTTCACGTCATAGAAATAATATTCAAGGCCAGTAGGTCACTTTTGGCCCTTAGGAAAGAATTTCAGCTAGTGTTTGATAAACTTATTTGTCATTTGCACACATCTCAAATACACATATTTGAGACAGAATATTGTTGACTTTTTGGCGATGTCTGACCTAGATTGTAGAGGTATTATAATTATCCTAGTTTTTCTAGTAATAGAAGTTATGTATTTAAAAATAGTTAAATTTAAGAAGTGAAAGTTATCATAAACTTCAAATTGTATTGTTTTGCCGAGAGATAATTTTCTCCAGTTAAAGTAATTACATTTAGATTACTGATTTCTGTCCACTTAAAATATATTATTCTTAGGAATATATACAATATAAAAAATTAGTTTGCATTTATTTAAAAATAAAATATTTTAAATTATTTCAGAAATATTAATTTAACTCTGATAGGAAAACATTAAAATCTTCACATTATTTCAATTGTTTTATAAAGTAAATTCTGTTGAAAAATACTAAATAATTCAAGTTGTTTTCATTTGTTAATACATTTTGCATTGCAGTTCATAATTAAAATTCATTAGGTATAATCTTCCCTATAATGGTAGTTGCTTGTCTCAACCAAATTGCAAATTCTTTAATCCTAGAAATAAGATATTTAATTTTTGTGTCACTATAGGTGTAATGCCATACTGATAATTTTCATATCCACAAAAATTTCAAAGAAAGTACATAAATAATGTTTTAATGGCAATGATTTGGTTTTTTTGCTCTTTTTCTAATACTAATTTTGTTTTGTACTTAGAATGATTAATGTCAAGAACTAGGTTGGTTATATAATTTTACACTATTACATGGAAGACAGATAAGTTTTTAAGTGGAATGGCTTATTTAAAATATTTTGTTGTTATTGTCTGTATGTGTAGAATAAAACCATTGGAAGGTGGTGCTGAGTGTCCCCACTTTGTGTCTTTCAGGGGAATAGAAAAAGCAGAATGTTTGAACTGTGTTAAATCTGTCATAGTCAGTCATGGTTGGGTTTGTCCTTGATTTTGGGTTGTGCTATAATTTATTTTTTAAATGAATATTTAATTTCCACAGCGATTTTAAAACTGGAAAGTTAAAAGAGCTTTTAAGATATTAATGGCAATTATCCTATCAGAAATATAATGGAGGTTAGGCAGTTGTTTCCATAACCATTACTTGCTGGGCTTATAATTTTAGATGCCATGGGTGGGAACATTAAACATTTCACTGTTTGAAAGGATCATATTGTATTTTTATCTTGTATGTTGTTAATTCTAAGTCTATCAAGCCTACCAGATTAGGGTAGTTTTCTGTTTCCTATTTATGGTTGCATCCACTGCCAGAAATGCTTAATTAAACACAGTTTTGGTGAGGAAAAATCAAAATATATTCCATATTTGAAAATATGTACAAATAGTAAAAGATACTAAATGCCATTAATCTTTAAAATTTGTTTTTGCTTTTTGTCCAAAAATTTCAAGATTTTTATGTGCATTGGTTATTGAGGAGTTTTTTCCTGTGTAAAAATGTTTTGATAATATTGGATTATTTGAGATTTATTTAGCAATCAAAATAGAAATAATTACAAATGTAGTAACATTTAGCACAGTGTAAGGTATATAATAGGAGGTTAGTAAATACATTTTGATTGATATCTGTATGTCTTACTGACTGCTTCAATAAAGCTGTAGAAAGGGCGAAAACCAAATGTATAAGACATTAAGTTACTGGGTGTGTTATTCTGTTATTGAGTATGATATGCTGGGTGTAGCTCCTTACTAATTTTTTAATGAACTTGTTGATTATTAAGAATACAGGATATTTTCGTTGTATGCATGTTTTTTCTTTTTCACTTCTATATCGGGAAACCTAATGTACGTTTGTTAGGAAGGAAAAATGTTTACAGTTTTTATAGCTGTCTATTAGTATATTATTTTATATTATGTACACACATTGAAATGTTTTGTGAACTGTTTCAGAAAAGTCATTTTGGGCCAAAATGTGTATAATTTTATCATTACTTAATGATCCATTAAAGCTCTTATGTTGGCAAATGTGAATTCCAATAAAAACAGTTAAGTCTTATATAATTATTTATTTGCAGATACATGGACAGATACATGTATAACTTTGAATCCTTTTACATTTAAATCGCTTGATTTGTAAGACCCGCACACTTTTACACTAAATAATACTGTTCCATTTGATTGGCGGCTCAAATTCTATATAGGCCTTGGAATAGATATTTAATTACATTGTTTTAAGATAATATTTTTAATATGACTGTAAGTATAATGTGCCTATTGGTATAATTTTTTCATGAATTTGGCATTATTAAGATGTTTTGGAATTTTTTTGTTGTACTTAGGTAGGTATCCTTCAGCGTTCTGTATCTTTATTTTCATTCCATAATATTTAAAGTATTTTTATCAGATTATTGTAGAAAAATTAATGCCATCATTAAAAATGCTCTTCATAACAGATTTTTAAAAGTTATGATCAAGATTTTAGGTGTATGACTTTAACAAATAAATAAATATATACAGGTTTAATTTTCAGAGAACTAATATGTTAATTTTACATATCTTTTAAAAAAACTTATAATGGAAAACAATATAGAAAAAAGTTAATAATTAGTATTGCACCTGTTCAACTTAATACCTGTTGGGGCTTGATAGAGGTGTAACTCAGAACTAGAAATTGAGACTATTATGTACAATTTTCACCTGAATATACTTTGAAATTATTATTGTAAGTAATTTAAAATGTGACAAATACACAGATTGATAAGTATATAAACAAATAATTGTTTAAAAATAGAGAAAATTATATTGGATCAGTGTTAAAACTGCTATTTCATGTAATTAATTGAGTTTGCAATAACTTAAACTTTCTAGTGGTTTAATAATTTGGTGTGATTTCATGATTACTGATCTCTAAAAAAATCAACAGTATAATTTCTAACATATGCTATTTATTTTAAGATCTCTTCTGGTATACTGTTATCTAAGTCATGACTTTTTTATTATATTTAGAACATTATTATACTATTTAAAAATGACTACTTGATTGACAAGGCTAAAACTATTGAATCTAGTTTGTCTAATAATAAATAGGCAGCATTGAATGTAGAAATTAAGTTTTATCTTCTGAATTTTAATATTTCTCTCACTTTTTTGTTTTGATATTTTATGTTAAAAATTTTACAGCTCATATTTAAGGAAAGCTGTCACTTATATGTACATACTTTTGAGAGCCAGCTCTATTAAAAGGTTCTGTACAGTGGTGGTTAGCACTTGTGTTTTGACAGATAGCATTTTATTAATCATATAGTAAGAATCTTTTAGACTTAATTTGAAATCTAGAACAGAAATAATTTATTGTTGTAGGAGTTATTTCCTGAGAAATTAGAATTTAAAATTGGTGTTACCATATAAAAATGGTTATATTTCAAATCTAATTCTTCTATTGGTGGTCTTTTAAAAACATATTTGTCTGGCAAAGTATTTTAATAACAGTATGTCAAGTAAGCAAGGATGGATTTTACTGAAAGTCTTAATCTAAGGGTAGAGCTTTATTGGATTTCATACTATATAATTTTCTGTGAATCATAATACATCATGTTTAGGTTATGCCTGTGTGGACCTCAATCAAAGAGAATTCGTTACTGAAGACCCTTCTTACATAGATATCATGAGACAGCCACATTAGCTAGGTGCGTTTGTTTGCATGGTAGCATTGCAGACACCAGGTATGTTTTGTCCCCATTTTAGGATGTTTAAAAATGAAGGCTATTTACTTATAGGGTTTATTGTGTATATCAAAGATAATATTTCTTAATATTATCAATTCTGAAGTATTTTATAGATTTATGTCATGTTAATTGGTCTTTAAATATTCTATATAATTTAAATATTTGGAAAACATTAGATTTATTCTCTAATTGAATTACTAAATGATGTAGGTTAGCAAGCTTAAATTCAGTTGTTGTGTTTTGGGTTTTCATGAAACTGACTATGGTGCTGAGGTTAAATAAGCATATGGTTGATGCTTTGTTGCTGAAAGGATATTTTCCTCTTTTTTTTGACAAGGTTTATATTTTTTGAAGCAAATAAAAGTTCTCTTGGTTGTACTGGAATAAGAAATAACATGATAAAAGAAAGATATCACAGATTTGGTTAAAATTATGCAGGTTTGGGGTAATCTATAGTGTTTTAGCTTATTGACATGAAAATATTTTAAAATATAGTGTATTTATGCTATAATAAATACAATTCATTTACTGTAGTATTACTAAATTTATACATCTATTACATATCTTCACTATCATTCAAAAGCACAAAATACTAAGTTATAAATGAGAGAATCTTTATAATTTTATTAAGATACTTCTATTTTTAATAACAAACTCAGAAAAAACAAAACTCAGACTAGGTTGCTCAAGTTTATTTTTTTTTCCATCTTCTTTGGATTTCATAGATCTAGATATTAATAGATTCTAAAAAGATAAGTGAGAATTCCTTTTTTTATTATGTTTTTATTATCTATTTACTTCAGTAATAAAGTGAACTAATTAATATGTTATTCTCCTAAGTTTTGATTATTATGTCCTTACTTTCTAATGAGCTGCATATTTGTAACCTTGTTTGTCAGTTCAAAAAATGATTAATCTATCATTCTTGATTGATTTTTAGAGAACAGTTTTCATAGTGAACATGATATATTATGTAGCATTTGTTATTTATCTTTTTGTTCATAAAACTGTGAATAAAATGGAAAAACTTTTTTAAAATTTGGAAATAGAGCAATAAATTATTTTAAATTTAATATTATAAGAAGTATACAATATATTTAATTAATATGATACCTGTCTTACCTAGTGTCCAAAGTTTTGTGAGACTAAAGATTATAGATTTTAAAGTACCTTATAAAGTATGAAATGTTATATAAATCTAGGATAGTACTATTATTTCATAAGACTTTAATGACTTCCTTGCCTGATTTTAAAGTAATGAAATGAAATAAACACATTTTTCACTCTTTTATGTAGTAATTTCAGATACTTTGTTCATTTTTTGCTATTTTTTTTCTGGCCTAATTTCGAGGTAATATAGACATACTATTTAACTTTCAAGCACTGTATTAATCTGAATAAGTTTGCAATATGGAAGAAGAAATATTCAGGCTAAGAACAAAATTTAGTATTAAAGTGAATAGCATCAATAGGGCATTTAGAACACAATGTGTGCCAGTCATATGAATGGAATGTTAAATTGTAAATTATTTCTCTTTACTTATTTTCTAAACTCACTTATGGGCCATTCTTAGGAATTTTATGTTTTACACAGAATAATTTTTCTCTTATAAATCTAGTGTTTGTAAATATAATTTAAGAACTTCTTGATTATGCCATTTTAATATTGGTACACAGTATAAAGACCATGTTTTTTTTTTATTAATAAGAATATATTTGAGTTGGTAGATTTCTTTTTTCTTTTATCACAGATTAGGAGAAAAGATATTCAAAATAATGTGGAGAAAGGTTAACATTTAAGGCTGCTTGATTATTTATTAAATATTGGTGATATTAAAGAAAATGTTTTAAGTATTTTCTTTCTTGTTCTGATTTTAGTTGTTTAAATTTTGGTTTATTTTGAGACAATTTCAGAATATAAATGTTGAAAGAATAGTATGAAGAACTCCTGTTACCTTTTACCTAGATTTGCTACTTTTTAAGATTTTGCTACCAAATATGATATCTGTCATCATCATCTATTTTGATCATATAAATATACATTTTTCTTCATATTAACTAAATATGCATATTACTAAGAATTGTATTTTTAGATTTATTTTATCAAGTTTTCCTTTACCTATACAATGTAAATCTTATATAGTAAAATAAAGTGAATACTCTAACTATTGGATATTCAAAATGATTTTTAGATGTAGTTTGAGAGTAGAGCAGACAAGCATTAAATGACTATAAGGTAGAATTTTAAATGATGATATTCAACCACTATCATATATGTGGTATTCTTTGCTCACTTGAGGCTAAAGAGTGAAATGATAACCCTTATCTTAGTAATGAGTAGACAAATAATAGAAATATATAATATGATAATGTACAAATATAAATATAAATAATTGAAAGACAATCTTTAAATCTGATATCAGCCTGTGATTCAATCCTTTTGCTATTACCCAACTCTTACAAAAATGTTAATGAGAAGAATGGTTTAGTTTAACTATTAAGGGCATATTTTGCAGTGTTGGCTTGCTATAAATGAATGACAGAACTAGGTCTGTTTTAATTCCTCCCTCACCAACACAGTGGTGTACTTCTACGTAGAAGGTAGTGATGAAATTAAATGGCCTTAAGCCTCTGCTTTTTGAAGATAAGTTGGCCTGTTGCTTTCAAATTGATTACATCGTCTCCCAAAGGAAGTGTATCCAGTCCAGATGCCCAAGGCTGGATGTAAATGTAAGTGGTAGGTAGACTTCTTCCAAAGAAGTTGTGATCCCAAGCACTTCTCTGAATAGAAGGGATTGTCTGTACCTCAGTATTGTTGGAGGCATCATTTATCAGGTAGAAAATTGAACTAGGTGAATCATTCTAATAACCTGGGCTTGTCTACTTTATTCATCATCTCTTCTTATAATTCTTTTATCTCTTCAATGCTTAAAAAGTGAAAAAGAACCAAAAGTGGAAGTTGGAAGGAGAAATAAAAGCTGCATGAGCATTAAACAGTCAGATCTCTAGTGACTAAGATGTAACTCTATGTGAAATGTTTCCCTTCATTTAAAAAGATGATGGAAGTTATCAGAGTTTACAGTTGATTTAATTTAAGTTTTATTTAATATGAGTAACTTGAGTCTGACCTGAAAATAGGAAGTATTTAGCTCATTATGGTGAAATGGAAGAATACTATCTTTTAACTGTTGATATGACTATGCACTGGCTTAGAAATTATCATTATTGGAGCATTTTAGTCAGAGGGCCTGAAAAAAAGATACATTTGTGAATATGTTATATAGAATAATTAAGTTGGCCTATAGATAATGGAGTAAGAAACATCCCTTTGTATTTCCTTAAAATAGTGAAATATAGTTATGTTTTTAAAGGTAGAAAAAAAATTTATTATTACCCTGCCTTTGAAGTAACAAATTCAGAATTAGAATTTTCCTTTAGTTTTAAGGTACTCTTCAAGTGAAACTTAGGTTTATAAAAATTCTTTGCTCATTAGGTTTATAAAAGTTCTTTGCTCATACTTTGGCGTTTGGGCAGTGTCATAACATGTGTGACTGCTTAAATAGAAGATATGTGTGAAATTACTCTCATCCTACTATTGGGGCTGCCTTCCAGCAATGGCTTGGACTGCTACAGTCAGGCAATCTGCTACTCAGGATATGGAAGTTTAGAAAAAGGAGATTAATTTTTTTTATAGGAAGAAAGGAAATTGCTTTCTACATGGAAATTAGACATATAGGTGGTTCATGAAATACAAATGAGCAATGATCCAAGAGTTGATTTTTTTCAAGTTGTGCTTTTTTTTTGGAGTTGAGAGGGACTAGGGACAGTTATTCTTTCTAGGAGTGTTTTATGTAATGGGTTCCTAATCTATTCTGTAATAGCCTTTTACGTGAGCTATAATGCTGATGGTATGAGATCTAGCCACCTTTTCTAAGAATGTTTCTGTAGAAAAATATCTTCTGAGCACTAGCTTAGGATTTCAAAAGGACACATGCCTGTCTTCTGATGGTAGCTTTAATGACCTGGGCAGTGACTCAAGCGATGTGCTAGCTAGGGCCACAGGACTAGGAGTCAGGATCTGGAGAACCAGCTTTCTAGTTTGAAAGCCAAAAGAACTCTTCCTTTGTAAATACCTAGAAAACACTCAGTATTCCCTGGAACTGGGCCTTTATCTCTGTTCTCTTCCTTAGGTTCATTATTAGCCTCTTATTATCATACATTCTTTTTGTGACTAGGATTTCTTCTTCAACTAACTCAAACACAAAATAATGTTAGCATTTCTTTCTCTTTTCCTGTCTTCAGAGCAAGTCTTTTATATTTTTTTAAAGGTTTTTCAGAGAGCTTATGCGAATCCAAATGGGGACTTGGAGAAGGAATAAAAAGACTCTTGGGGAAGACTCAGTCCAAGGAAAGATAACAGTGGTGGATCTTTGGGAACCCAGAGACCAAAAATCATTTCCTTGGAGCCTATTTGGGGCAAAGGGTATTAAAGAGAATTTGTGACAAAGAGTATATAGGGAAAGGCTAGGTTGGTTGATTTTTCTGCAGTGGGAGCTGAAGGTAGAATGCACTGATTACAGTGGTGTTTACCTTTCCCACCTTCCTGTTTCCCCTTCAGTCCCAAATTTTATTTGTGTTGGTCCTGAATCACTCTCTTTTAGAAGCTAGGAATGACAATTGCTAGAGTTACCTGAAGAAGTTTGCTGACAGTTTGACTAAGAGGTATTGCTGAAAGGAGATTAAATCTCATTTGGCAGCAGCAAATAGTAAAGGAAAATTATCTGTGGACTTTCAGTCCTGGGCTAGAGGCCATTCATATTCAGGACTTTATAAGTAAGGGACCTTGCAAATCACATATTACCTTTGTTTAAAATAAATTTAAATTCTACACTATGATGCTAAGTAATGGTGGTCTAATATGGCAGTGAGAGAAGGACCATGCAATAAAGTTGAACAAATTTCCTAACATACGTAATTTATTAATTTTGAAGTAGCTATCTCTAAATTAGGTTTTTGAAAACAGTTTTTAAAAATATTTCAACATTCTAGTGAAAATAATTTTTATGTAAGTAATTTATTAGCATATTTCAAATTGTATATGTTATAACCATAGCTGGGTTATTTATTAAGCTACACAGTATGAGCAATTTATGACATAATTAAACATTTTGGGATACAGAAAGCTTTAAAAGATCATTAAGTAATAAATGATATGGCCAAATTTTGGGAAGAGGATTTTTTTTTTTAATTTTTTTCTTAGAGTAAAATAGCTCTTAGACCAAAGGCAGTTTGTAATAGACAGGGAGATACTTCAGTAGAAAAGGAACTTGTAGTAGTAAAGTCGTATTTTAAGGATTAGGGTAAGTGGATGGTATGATAGTGCTTTTTTCCTAACCTTGCATCCCTTTGCAGCTGTTGAAGACAGTAGTCCTCCCAGAAGTCTTAGGTGTTTTGTGAGACCTCACAATTGTAGAATTGTGATCTTGTGTAGGAAATCTTGTGCCAGAAAATCCTGGTTGTACTTAGGAAGACCTTGAATTACCCTCAAACAGAATTATTTAAACGTAGCTCTTAATGTGCAGAAATTCAGCTGTCTTTAAAAAAATAACCCTTATATATTTAATTTATAGAATGATATTTTACATTTTAATAGGACTATTCAATTTTAGAAAACCTTTTGTTTCTTTTAGCCATCATTCATATGTGTTTTAAACAGAATATTTTTCATTTGAAATATTGGATATAGAATACTTGTTTCAAGTATAAGTAGATGAGGGGTGGAGAATCCTTTTATTTCTTTATATTACTTTTTTAAATGACAAAATCAATACATCTTTACTAAAGAAACCTTGGAAAACACAATATAGCACAAATGGCAGAAATCACAAATTACCCATCTACTACCCAAAGATAAATCAATTACTGCTTATACCTGAGTGAATGTTTTCAGTGCCTTTTCTGTGTAAATATGTTTTATTTTATAAAAAAGTTATACTTTATATATGGCTTCACTTACTAATATATTTTGAATGTTATCCTGAGACAAGAAATAATCTTACAGAACATTAGTTCTTCATGGCTGGGAAATATGTATAAATTAGTTTATTTGGTATTTACATTATTTCTGTTTTTTGCTTTTTGTGTTATGTTTTACTGAATATTTTTGTAGATACTTCTTGGTAGTGATCTTGATTATTTCTTTGATTTTTAAAGATGAAAATGACCCCTTTTTCTGTTTATAAAAGTAATACACGTTGATTGGAACTTAAACAGTATAGAAAGGTGTTCTTTAAAGTGTACATTTTCAGAGTTCTCCTGACTACGTAATCTATTGCTATTAATTTGGTCAGTTTCATTTCAAACTTGTTAGTGCATATATGTAGGGGTATAAATGTACTTATTTCAATATTAAAATGGCTCATTGTGTTGTTTTATGTTATGCTTGTTTAAACTATCTCATATATATTACTCTCAGTAAATATAGATTATATTATTATTTTTAAAAGCTATTTTGTATTCCATTGTATTGATGTGCCGTGGTCTATGTGACCTATTAATTATTGTTGCATATTTAGGTTGTTGCTGATATTTCAGTATTATAAACATCCTTTTAATAATTTCTTATTAACATACCATGTTTTTTTGTTCTTTAATTCTCAGAATTATTTCCTGGGAATATATTCTAAAAGTGAAATTTTGAGGTCCAGAGGGTATTTGCTTTTAAAATTTGCTACCTATTGGAAGATTACCTTTCGGGATGAATGGTTGTATCAGTTTCTACTCACATCCACAGTGTGTATGAGTGCTCTTTTCCCCGTGTCTATTCTAAATCATATGTTACCCACTTTTTAATTCTTTAAAATGAGCAAACTAGCAATTATTTTTTTAAAAAAATTTATGTTACCTGATTTATTTCCTTTTCAAATGAAAATGGTTTTCTTATCAATTAAAGGTAAAGGATGGAGGGAGTGAAGGCCAAAGTTAATTCTGTTCTGAGTTGTAGCTGAGGTGTCACACTGCTCACTTAGATTCTCTTGGTAGTTAAGCAGTTTTTTAGAGTAACTGCTTATATATAATTGATAAGGGAGTTTTCCTCCCAAATTAGAGTTAATATTTCTATCACAATTTCCGTAAAGCGATGCTTGTTTTGGCTGCAGAATATACTGGCAGAAGTCAGCGTTCTGAATAGTGTTAAGAAGGCAGAACTGGTTTGCATGTGTATTCCACCACTTAAAAGCTTTGTGATCTTGAACAAGTTATTTAACCTCTCTGAACCTCAGTTTTTCTCATGTATTTCCCATGTAAAATGGGAATAATATTTTCCTCATAGGATTGTTGTAATGAGATAATGTATAAATATGTTTTACATAGTGCCTATACATTCTAGACACTCAAAAAAAATGAAAACCACCATTATTTTTTATTCTTCTTATTCCTACTGCTGTTATTCTTGTCACTACTACCATTGTCACTTTTACTATCAATACAGTAATGTTGTTCCCATTCCTTAATTTTAATTGGTAAAAAGTTTAAGAAAAAAAGAAAGCAATGTAGTAAGAAATATCAATAGTTGGAATTTCCTTAGGTAGCTAGGGTGAAGTTTGGAGAAAATTTAGTTTTCTGTTAATTTATAGGAACAAACAGAACTGAGAACCTGAATCTGTAAGGCAGTATTCATTGATCATTCGATATATGAGAAATTTTGTGTCTCTCATGTCTGTCAAATCTTGTGTCTCCCATTACATACTACTTAAATCAAGTTGTTAATATTGTCTACCACACATGCACATAGACAAAACTTAAATCAACCTGGAGCTGCGTATAAAGCATCTGATGGTTAGCCTGTTCTTTATTCCTTGAGTTTTTACAACAACATGTATCAAAAACAGTTTTTGATTACAACAAAGATACTTTCATGGGTCAAGATGAAAGGTAATTTGTTATACAGGATATTTTGTCCAACAGAATTTGCTGTCAGCATATCTGCAGAGTACCTTTGTAAAAAGATCATCTGTCAGCAATGGCAATACATGTTACACAGAATCAGATGTTGATAATGGTATACAATAAAACAAGATTTTACTTAAACTAGAAGAGTTAGCAACCTAGACTAGATAACTAAAAGTCACTCATTTAAATTTAAAGCTTTTTACTTTTTAATGACAATCTTTCTAAAGTGTCTTCTTAAAGAGAATATATATTAAGATAATGTAATCTTTTCTTGATGACTCAAATTCATCACTATAAGGTATTGTGTTTTACACAGTGACACAGTGAGAGGGATGAGTGAGAGGTGTAAGGGTACATAATCTGATAGTGGTCCCAGACTATTACTTTTTGGTTTTCATGATTGATACCTAAAAATAATGTATACTATAAAAAAGAGAGAGAAAGTATAAGAACCAATAAATGGCAGGGATAGTCATTAAAGTATTAATAATTACCAGTGTCAATATCTAGAGATAACCTTTGGATTTTTCTTATATACTCACAAGTGATAATTAGAGAGAATATGAAGGTTCAAGCTCTTTTTATGTAAGATCTTCAAATTATACCCAGCTTGAAATACTAGACTCAGTGTTGTGTGGATTCCATGATGGAAAAATGGTAGGCCACATTCCTTTTACTGAAAATGATAAAATTCTTGAAAAACCACACAGTGAAAAAGACCCCTTCACTTAAAAGAAGATGATGTGTTCCCAGATAATTTACAATAATAGTTAACATTTGAACCGAACACTCTTCTAAGGACTTTACATATTTTGACTAGTTTAATTCTCACACTATATCTGTAAGGTAGTTATTGTTATTATTTCCATGTTCTACATGAGGAAACTAGAAGTACAGAGAGATGATCAGCTAGTAAATTTCAGGGCCAACGTTAGAATATGGACACAGTGGTATCAAAACCCACATCATTAACCACTACTCTCTGTACTACCTCTATTGTAACAAATTGTTGAATCTAACGTTGTTTTATACTACAACATAGTAAAAGTTGCTCTTGTATGCCTGTATCCTTTAGTGATTTATATGGAATGCATAGCCACCAGTGTTTCTTTCTCATTCACTTCATAGCATCACAGATTAACTCTTTAGGCCTACTTGAGGAACTAAGAATTACCTTTTCCCCCATGTATCTAAATACAGAGCGATAGTATCAATAAATGTACATTTTTTCAAGATGTACATGTGTACATCTGTACATTCAAATGTACATATTTTCAAGAAATATATAAAAATTTACCTTTAAAGTAGAAAGATCCCCTAAAATATGCAAATTCATGTGTTCTCCCATCTATGTAAACAAGTATAGATAAGGTTTAAAAATCCAAACATAACAGCCCTTGAATATTTGAAGACTACTCAGATTACTACAGCAGTACCCTAGATCAGTATTATTCTGTAGGTAATGGCTCCAATAATGAGTTTTGAGATGAATTATGGGACCCAAACTGGCTTTTTTTTTTTTTTTGAAGGAATACACTCTGTAAAGATGAATTACACAATAAGAATGAATAGTTTATGAAACTTTAGTTTCAGAGCTGGTAAAAGATAGGTAAAAGAGATGGATGGATGTTTCTGTTGAGATTGGTCAAAGTAGCTTGAGGCTGGGCACAGTGGCTCACTCCTATAATCTCAGCACTTTTGGAGGCCAAGGTGTAAGGACTACTTAAGGCCAAAAGTTTGTGATCACCCTGGGCAAAATAGCAAGACCTTGTTTCTAAAAAACAAAAAAATTTAAAAATTGGCTGGATATGGTGGGGCACACCTGTAATCCTAGCTACTTGGGAGGCTGAGGTGAGGGGATCACTTAAGCCCAAGAGTTTTAGGTTACAGTGAGCTATGATTGTGCACTGCACTCCGGCTTGGGGTACAGCACGAGACCCTGTATCTAAAACAGCAACAACAGAATTTTTTTTTTTGAAAACACTGGCTTGAAAGGACCACCTAACAACTGCTAGAGTTCTGACTTCAGCTACTCCCTATATGTTGAGATTGCTGAATCGTTCTCTTAGTCTTTAGGTATAAACCTTTATTTTCAGTTCAAACTAAGCATGCCCCAAACTCAATTGACCTGAACTCATTATCTTGTCTACCTCTTTCTCTCAATATATTTTTCTTCTGTGTTCCCATTCTTTGGTAAAACCCCTCAGTGATTTTTCCTTTCATACTGGGTGAAAACCCCACATTCCTTAGTGTCGTTGACGATGTCCCTCTTGGCCTGACTTCTGCTTAGCCAGCTTCTCTCCTACTGACTGCCCTTACAAACCAACTCTGTTAGCCAGATCCACTTGTGGCTTTCTGCACATGCCATTCATACTCACTTCTTCCTGCTCTAAACTTCCCTTTCCAACCAGGCTTATCTTTTAAGACTTTTTGAGTTATGACAACTTTATGAAGTAAGGTCTTCTCGTTTTAAGATGGGGAAATTAAAGCTTGAAAATGTTTACTTTTCCCAAGAACTAATCAGATTCTTCTTTGAGAATTAGAAATTGGGAAACTGAATCAGTTCCTAATAGAAATTTTTACTGTAGACATTGGTCTCTAATGGAAAAGTTTTATTCTTATTTTATTGTAGAGAGGGGTCAGGAAGATGTCTCCCTTCCCACAAGGGAGGGAAATAGTTTTTAATTCAGTATGTATATAAACTGAGATATGAGGCAACAGAAAAGGAATATTGACTGTGAGAAGTAGAAACACTAAATGAGGGAGAAAGAGTGAGAGTTCTCCTGGTGCCTCGGCCTTTTTGTTCTTGTATTGATAATTGTAAGAGATTTCCTTTTTCTGGAGTTCATTTGGGTTGATTTTTGTTTTTGGCAACTCAAAGGGCAAAATTTAAGCAGATATGCATATTTATTTTTTTGACTAATCTTAGTTTCCATTAAGTAGAGGAAATCTTCACTGAAAAGTAATTATATTCTACAAGGTTACTTAGGAATTTGATTGGAATTCAGAAAATATCTCATGAAAATAATTATGAATGACAATTGTGATTTTTGCTTACCTCATAAGAATTGGATACATCTGTTGGGTTGAACTACTGATTATTGAAATGAGACAATAGATAATACCATTGACATGATTACTAAAGTAAAATCAATTCAAATTAAGATTAAAATAGTTTGTCTGGAATACTGGTACCTGAAGAAAGCAGATTTAAAGAAGTATAAAGTGCTAGATAAACACTTTTATGAAAATTTTGGCTGCTGCTAATTTATTTAAAACAGCTTATCAAAAGTGCTTAATGCCCACCATAGGTTGTTTTGTATTTAAAAGTGTAATAAAATTAAAATGGATAGAGATACATGTCTTTGGGCTGTGAAAAATAAAATAGTAGGAAGGAGGGAGCATAGTGTATGATTCCTTTAATTGAAATTAAAGCAGTATTTGAGGGGACCAAATTTCCTCTAGGTCAGTAGTTCTCAAATTCTGGTCTATGGACCCTTATTCTCTTAACAATTATTCAGAGTGTTACAGCAGTTTTAGAATTTGTCTAGCAGGTTTTCTGGTTATCCATGAAAAAAAATTATTTGGGATACCAAAGCACTGTTGGTTTATGTTGTTATGTCTATCGATATTTTTTGCATTTGAAATTAAAAATGAATTATTTTGAATATACAAGTATATATTTTATTGATCATCAAAGTGATATTATCACAGGTCATGTAGTCTCTCTGAAAAACTCTACTGTATACTCAGAGAATGAGAGTGGAATAGGCAAATAATGTATTAGTATTATTATTAAAGTAGTTTTGACCTTTGCCCAGAACAGGTACCAGGTGGGAATCCCGGAACCAAACTTTGAAAACTTTACCTGTAGTTAAAATACTTCCAGTTTCAAACTCTTTATTTTAAATGAGATAAGCCTTCAGTTGAAGTAAAAAAAGTAGTCTTAAGAATACATATGTTTTGCGTGATAGTTCAGCAAGCTCAATCCTCTTAAATGCAGAATTATTTTCCACAGTGAAACAGGCAGCTTGACTTGTCTTTATTTGCATTCAGGAAGACCAAAATATGAAAAAAGGGAATGGTACTATTGATTGTATGTGTGGGGTGTGTGCGTGAGTGTGTGTTTTGGGGATAGTGATCTGTTTAAGGGGAATTGAATTGGGACTAAAAGGGTGTTCTAGGTGGCTCATCAAGTTCACATCTAATGATGGTAATACATATACTCATTTTGTTGTTTGTTTTGAGCCATTTGTTACGGTTTACCGTATGTCTGTTATTTGAGCCCTATACCTGGTAATTTAAAGATCACAGTTAGTAGATGGACTATATTTTAAAAAGTTTTTATGTATGAGAGAGTTTCATGATCTTTTTGAGCTTTAGGAAGAGTGTTTATATTAAGACTTAAGAATTTTATAGTGTTACTAACACTAGTTGGATTTGAACTAAGGGCTTGGCTGTAATGGTGAAGCTATATAATTTCGTATAAAATTATTTTCCTGAAATGGTAGTATTTACAGCTTTATGTGTTAGGTACTCTATTTAGAAAGTAAATGTAAATCACCTTTTTGTATGTTGAATTACATGTGCATTATTTGTGTCATACTTGGGCTAAAAAGTTCTATGGCTTTTTTTATAAAATGAAAATTATTTTTAACTATAAATTATCACTGATTTGTCTTTCAATACAGGCTTTTCTTAAAAACAAGACATATCTATGTAGAATTCCATAGATTACATTATAGAAAAAAAAACTATTAGTATATATGTAAAGGATATATGTCAATGACTAAACAAACGTTTTATATTACAATATCCCACAAAATTCAAAATACCTCATTCCTTTTAAAGTATAATTTAAATATAGTAAAATTATTTAAGTTAAAATACTGAATTATTTCTTAAACAGTTCAATTAGGTTAAGGGTTTGGTAAGGAAAATTATCTTAATTACAGATGTGTGGTTAGAAGAAATTTTTCCAGTTTTTGTTTATGTAGTTATATTTTGTGTCTTTTAATTTTCCAAGATTTTCTCAGGCCTAGGCAATGAAAGGCTAATTCTCTTTTTTTAAAGGGTTAATTTAAAAGTGATTGTTTTCTCAAGCTATAGACTCATTTGGAGAAGCTTGCAAGTAAAGATTTAACTGAGTAAATTAGGAAGCAATATATATTCCTAACTTTTGTTTGCAATAGTCATTCTGTAAACCAGAGGTGAACATCTCACCCTTTTTTTTTGAAAGAAATTATTCTTCAGTTACAATGTGTTAATGTATTGATGGAAGTATTTTTGACTAGTGATGACTTCATACGCACATAGAAATAATCATTATACTATCTTTGTGTTTATTTTAGTGTAAACTTTGTTTTTCCTTGGATGTATCAATTTAGTTACATTGGATGACATTTTTATTTTTAGATAAATTAGCCTTGACCAACTACTTTATTGATTGGTCCAAATTTGTGGCATGTTTTTCAGAAAGACATATGATGGGGTTGGCGTACAGAAATGTCATATTCCAATCACGACATGAGAAATGGTTGGATTGCCTGTCCTACTAGGAGGTATTCTTAAAATTAGTTGTCATATTATATTATATCAATATGTATATCTCCCATTAAGAATGAGACTTATCTGGATTTTGTCATTGTCAGAATTAAAAAATTATAATAGGCATTTATAGGCATGATAGGCATCTATAAAAGTTATAGAAATTATTCTAGGAATTAATGTGCTAAATTTTTTTTGGATTCCAAATTTTTGATTGTTCTCTTAAATAGAAAAGTCATGTCTCTTAGTGGATAATTATTAACATATACCATTTATGTGAATAGTTGATACACATTTTCCAGGAATAATTACATTTTATTACTTACATTCCCTCTAAGAGTAAGTGTTATTTCTCCAGTGTTTGTCATTTTTCTTCAGATTAGACCTGTAATAATACTTCAGCTTAAAACCAACCAACCAACCAAACAAACAAAAACTTACCTCAATTCATTTCTGTTGCATTCAAATAGTAGTTAACATAATATTTAAATTTTTGCCCATTAGAAATGTAGCTTCCAGTGCTGCACAGGAAAGACGTAAGAATCTTGCAGCTGTTGTAAGGTAGATAAGCTGTTGTAAATGTGTGCTAAAAGAAATTTAGTAAAATTACTGGCTTAAAATTGTTCTGGAATTCAAACAATGCCAATAGTTCTCCATGAAAAAATGACTTGCCTTGTCTTTAAAACTTCTTTTTCATTAATATGCACTTTAAAGCTCTTGAACTGATCTTAGATTTATCACTTAATTCATCTGTATGTATGTGTGTCTCCCTTCTGTTTTAAGATAAGGTAACAAAACTAAGCACCAAAGGTCACGGAAGTAATGTCATGAGAATAAAAGAATTCAGAGATCCCTGAGGGTTTTTTTTGTGCTTTTTCTTAAATTCAGTAGACACAAAAAATGCAGGAAAAAGCTATAATGAAAATGCTATAATGCTCACTCTATGAATCAATTTGATTTTATAAAATGAAACTTTAATAGGTCTGTTACTTTTATTGTGTACGTGTATATGTATACTTTATTTTACTGTCTATAATCTAATTATAGACTATATTTTAAACTATTTTTGACTTCAAACATGTGTATACATATTCTTTGATATTCATTTTATTTTACTATGACTTTAATTATAAACCGTTTTGAATCATCAATTATTTTGAGACTAGCAGAACTTTACTCTTTTACATATAAAACAATTCCATATAGACCATTATGATGTGTCAAAGTAATAAAAATATAGTCAGAAAGATAGGTCTTTATTTTTTCCTTTCTCCTTGTTGCCTTTTTTTGGTGGTTGTGTAAAAGAACCTAAGTGAGTTATTTCATACTAATGAATAATTTTTAGCTCTAGGAGCTGCCCTCTAGGTTTTCTCAAACTGCTACCATAGCAGAATAAACTAAACAAAACTACATAGAATGGACACATTTCTTTTGTGTATAAAACATTGTTAAACTTTACAGTAAAAAAAATCCGTATGGAGATAATTAATATAAAAGAAAGATCTTTTATAATCATTAATTTTTAACAGCTGTCTAGATAATAGTATAGATAATTTGATCCATGTGTTTAATTAAAACTATCATGTTTCTTTTCGGAAATATTTGTTGTACAATTCCAAAAATTGTACATGAGAAAAAAATCATAAATTTATTTGTCACTAAATTGGGCCACTTTGAACAAGCACAGTGGAGTGGAAAGAGAGTGTGAGTTTGTGTCTGTATAAAGAATCTTCCATTTTAGATCTTTAACATAGTTGAATGTTAAAGGATATATATTTTTTTCCTTGCTGCTGTATTTTTTCAGTGAAGTGCAAGGAATTCTTTACTATCAATGAGTGAAACTTTTGAAAATTATTTTAGCTTTTAAGTTCCTAAACATTTTTGAGTCAGAGATGTAAATATTAAATTCACTATAATCATTAGCATAGCCAGTGATTATTTTTAAATGTTTAAAAAAATCTCAGGTGAGAGGCTAGTACATGGCCATCTTCTTCTGGTCTCAAAAATTATAGAGTATATAAACTAAAAATTGTAATCAAAATTCTCAGAATGGACACATTGCTTTTAAAGTTAAATTAATTTTCTGAAACTGAAATGTAGGATCTAGATTTGGACATTTAAGTTCATTTGCCCATTGTTTTAGATGTTCTGGGAAGAAATATCTAATGATTTTTCCATGACATCTACCCTTTTTTTCAGATTTTCGACTGACATTTTATCGTGTTATTGTGCCCACGCTATTTAGTTCCTCCTGGAGCCTTCCGAGTTTCACATGCACTGCTTCAATCAGCTCCTGCAGAGCGGATAACTTACCTAGGGACCCAGGCCTTACTGGACAAGCAGGCAATCATGAACAGGGACAGACTGGCCTTGTTTTTTTTTTTTTTAATTTTGATTTTTCTATTTTTTGCATTTCAAAGTATAGGTATTCATTGTAGCTATTTATTAGAAAGAAAAAGCCAGTGAGTTTTTCTAGAAATACATATCTTTATCTAAAATAGAAGGATTACATAGAAATGAGCCTACCTGTGGTCTGTTCTTCTCTTATTCAAGAACTTTTACATGGTAACTTAAACATTTTTCTGTCTTTATAAATTAGTATGTGTTTTTTTGGTCATACATATGAAAAAGCAGTTTGAAAACTGTTCTGGGTATATACAACATATACCTTAATGGTATCTTGGGGAGGGTGGTGGGAGGGCAGTGAGGATGTCAGGTTTTAGTAAGGAAGTGAAAGAGAGGGATTCACTTAAGGAGCTTTAAACTAGGAACAAATTGGGAATTTATCCATTACATCATAAAGGTCCAACTCTGCCATTAGTTTAAAAGAAAAAGAAGATTGTGGTAGAATCCTGACTAAATGATTTTAATAGTTCTAAAGAATTTAAAAAACTGTTACATATCAAACTATGCTTTAGAATAGCAACAGAGACTTGAGGTTACTTTTTTAGATGTTTACTCATGTTAAAATTAGATGTCAATATTGGCAATTTGGTAATGGAGGCGATAGAGGAAAAAGTGTTATACTCTCCTATTTCAATTAAATATCAGTACTATGTAAAACTTAAGTTAATTTTTTAATTGTATTATTTAAATCTATGTGTTAGAATCTCACTGCATATGGAAGAAAAGACTCATTTTATAAACTGTAAGAGTAAATATATTTTAAATGTTGAAGTGTTAGGTGTTTATTTTTTTGTTTTATTTTGAAAACATGTAAAAACTAAATTAGGTTTTTGATTAATGGTTAAGAACAGTGAATAAATGGTGAACATGGGTCTAAAATAAACAAAAAGAATAAGGAATTGTAAGATTTTGATACTTTTATTTAATATTCTATATGAGGAAGATAGTAAGTTACTATATCAAGGAATTAACTGTTTTGTGTTTATCAAGAACTTTACTATTACAAAAAATTCACTTACGTTTAGATTTTAGTTTAAATCCATGTCATCTGTCTTGCTTTATTGATCTGCTTTGACTAATACAGTAGAAACAACTTTTTTAATGTACAGATTTTATATAAAAAAGTAGTTTTTCTTAGTGCTTTTCGTCCTTCTTTTAGATGTTTAGAAGCCAAATACTGTATGCCTTCTTATTTTTACATAATAGCAAGAAATAACAAGAAGATTATAACTTGAATAGACAAAAAAAATTATTGTTGGGGTCTTATCTGTATTAGGAAGCTCTATTTGCAGAATTTCTATGGGACTTTGCGTTTCTCCCCTATGAAGAAAAAAAATAGTTATATAATAGATAAATTAAAATTTTGTAACATAAGCGCACTTGGATATTAGTGGCAGTTCAGGAATGAAATTGTTTTATCATCATTTCATCTTATTCATTCCAATAAGAAGTAATAGTATTGCTGTTAGTGAGAGTAGCTTACATTTAGAATTCAGTCAGACAGTTGGGTCACATGCTGTTTTTATAAGTAGAGAATATAATGCTATATAAAAACCTGAATCTTTGAAAATATATGGATTCTGATTTTGCTGAATTTCTCAGTGTTTTTTTTAAAACTGTCTTTCTACCAAAGGGTTAGACTGTTAAATGCTTACTCAGTAAGAATTCCAAAGCATGAGTTAAGTTGGAATAAAATGACTTAAAATTAATTATTTCTTAATTTGTTATGAAGACTGGAACAATTTATTGAGGTTCATTTCTGAGATGCTTAATATTTTTTGCAGTGTTGCATGTTAATTTTTAAAGCTATGTTTCAGCAACATTTAAAAAACTGTTTTAGCAATTTTCTGTAGGTGAATGATGTTAGCATCAGTTTCAAAATTCTTTTGGAAGGTAGCCAGAATTATTTTCCTCTGCACAGAGGAGACAGTTAGTGTGATGTTTATGCATAAGGTTTTCTGATGTTTGATTCTTTAAATTGCCACATAGTCTGAAAATCATATCATTGTACTGAAAATCCTTTGGGGATATTTATTTTCTTTATAAATGGAGATTGAGCACCACCTGTTGGTCAATCCAAAGTATTTTTGTGATTTCAGCAAAAATTGTTATTGTTGTGAAATTATTATATTCCGTAATTATTGAGGTCCTATATATTATATAATTCTGTCACAATAAGAATTTATGTCTAAAAACTGTACTTCTTACAAAATTCACCAGAATGCCTTTATTTTGTAGATTATAAAATGATTTGCCTTTATCACCTTTACCGTTTAAGTTTTCCTAACTTTGCCATATACTACTGAACTATAAGTTATCCTTTAAAGAAGGTGAATTGCCCTAATCCTGTGTTAAGAATTTATGGAGTTATTAAAGGAGATTATTTGCTTTATGTGGAGATTATCAAATTGAGGAGGAACAGTTAGGTGATTCCTATGTTATTATCTATGATACTAGATTTAATTTTTAAGTAAATTACTTTTTTGTTTTTCTTGTTTAATATCAGTTTGTAGTAAAAAAGTAAATTATCCACTTGTTGAGCAACAGTGGATTCACATAATAAAACCAAAAATTGCTATTATATAATTTTTAGAATTTTAGATTTTATCATTTTAAATGTGTTACTTTGTTTGAAATGGATACTTACAACTCAGGTATTAGTGAGACAAAGTATTAATTTAAAATATTAATTTTAATAATAGATATTAATACAAATATTAATAAACTAACATAATTTTCTGAAAGCAAAGCAGAAAATAAGCCTGAAATGACATTTGATAATCTCAAAGATATTAAAAATGTGTGCTATTTAAGATGAGGTATAGAAGGCAGCTTTGGTACTTCTTTCCATTCCTGACATCAAAGTGATGCTACAACTGTATCAAAGTCTTAACCCTCATATATTAATAATGTACAGTAAATAAATCAGTGCTTTTGGGTTTTAGGGAGTTCGATTTTTTTTATTTTAGGTCATACTTTCCAAGCAGAAATCATTCAATGCTTAGTATTATATTAGATGTATTCTTAGCAAGAAAATAGTATAAATAAGGCCAAAAGAAACAGATTTTAAAAATTTACATTGGTAGTTTATATTTCATAACAGAAAGTAAGTGATTTTTTTATATAAAAGTCAAGACTTGTATCAGCTCTATTAGTTTGTTTCAAACTATGAATCATATCCTGATTCCCCTTTAATCCTGTGTTGCATTTTCCTTTAGCCATTTAATGCCATCAATTTTTCTTAGTGTGTAAGCCATAAACTTGAGACTCAGCATTGATTCTCCCATGTCTTTAATCTTTCCTCTGAAAATTCCATTTCTAAGCTTTGGAAATGACTCTTTATTCTTTTTCTTCTCCTCGCTATTCTCCTACTTCAGTCTTCCTCATCTCTCTGACTTTTCCAGAGAGCTTCCTAACTAATGCTATTGTTTCCAGTTTCTTTCTTATTCAACCATATCCTCAATAGTAATGAATGTTTTTTTGTTTTTTGTTTTATTTCTTCTACTAAAACACTCTAAAGCACTTGATGGGTCATAGTAAAGATTCTCCTTTGGCTCTTGATTTTCTGCTACACAAATCAAATCTAAATTCTTTAGGATGGCACTTACTAGGACCTTACAGTCTGGTTCCAGTCAACCTTATTAGCCTTACTTTTTCCCTTCTCCTTGCCACCCTTTGAGACCTGAGACACAGGCCAAATGTCTTCTCCTTTGTGAAGAGTTGCTTTAAGAATAAATTACACTGGTGTGAGCTCTACTAGCAACTGGATTGTATTATTAGAAGGTCTCATTACTAGAAGAGTTGTTGGTTATACATTTAGAGATATTTGTGAACTCTTTGAAAGAGAAATTGTATGATTTTTTGTTGTTCTTTGTTTGATCTATGAATTCTAAGTCCCAAGGATAATCTTTGGAATGCAGGAGGCTGTATAACTTAAAGTAAAGAGCATGGACACTGGAGCAAGACTGCCTGGATTCAAATCTCAGGTCTTCTACTTTGTCTCCTTGAGTAATTCACTTACTTCCTCAATTCTTCAGTTTTCCTTTCAGTAAAATGGGGATTATAATAGTAGCTACTTCATAGGATTATTGTGAGGATTAAATGGTCGATATATGTAATGTGCTTAGAACAGTGCCTGATACATAGTAAATGCTCAATAAATGTTATTTTTAATATTTTAGAAATAAAATTAAAACAAACAATTTAATATTACAAAATTTGGGAAGGTACACAAATTTGAAACAAAGTTCTTAAAGATTTTTTTCAGTAAAGTATTGCAGTTTAATGTTAATTGAAAATCTTCTGTTGACTGTTGAAAGCCATTTTGTTTAAAATTTTAGTAACTGAGAATTGAATTGTGTAAAGTTTGGTAAATACATCCTGCAGAATTAAAAAAATGTGCACACACATATATATAAATAATTATATTGTCTTTTGTTAAAGTTGTTGCTGTATTGTGTTAATATCACTTTAAATAGCTATTAATCAAATGTGGGTTTTTCTAGAAATACAGAGACATATTGTTGACCGGGCGCGGTGGCTCACGCCTGTAATCCTAGCACTCTGGGAAGCCGGGGCAGGAGGATTGCTCAAGGTCAGGAGTTCGAGACCAGCCTGAGCAAGACCGACACTGTCTCTACTAAAAATAGAAAGAAATTATCTGGACAACTAAAAATATATATATAAAAAATTAGCCAGGCATGATGACACATGCCTGTAGTCCCAGCCACTCTGGAGGTTGAGGCAGAAGGATTGCTTGAGCCCAGGAGTTTGAGGTTGCTGTGAGCTAGGCTGATGCCATGGCACTCTAGCCCAGGCAATAGAGTGAGACTCTGTCTCAAAAAAAAAAAAAAAAAAAAAAATAGAGACATACTGTTAAGAACTTAAAATATGCTAGAAATTGGCACCTTATCTTTATAAGTAGACTTTTAATTTCAAAATGAAGACCTAGCATAAGCATTATTTAAACAGATAGGCTGAATGTGGTAATGTCAGTAGGCATCTTTAAAGGACAACTGTGGGATATCTGAAGTAAGTCATCCTATAACAAGGCTTACTGTAGAAATAGACTTGCTTGTGACTGACAGTGTCTTAGATTAGGTTTTTTTTTTTACTTTGTTATTATTATTATTTTTTTTACTTTGTTACTATTTTTTTTTTTACTTTTTACTCTCATCACTTCTAGCCAAGTTTGAAGTAAAGATTTTCCTAATTTGCTTCTTGATTTGGAGGGAGGGTATGGATGAGTACATAAGGAAATGTCAGGGGGGTGGGGAGAGAGAGAGAAAGAGAAGAAGAAAGAGTTGATTTCTTAGTGTGAGATTTTTATTCACCATTTGGCATCATAAGATGAAGGTTAAAAGCCTCCATTAGGATATATGCTCCTGAACCTAGACAGTTGTTCTCAAAAATTCATAAAAATATTAATAATGAATGAGAATCACCGAATAATGTTAATATTAGCTTAGATTAAAAAACACAAAGTTTTTGTGTAAGCTTCTGTTTTTTTAGGAGCCTATAACTTGTAGGAATTATAAAAAATACAAACTTCAGCCAATAGGTTAAAAGAAAATTTGATTCTTTTTTGGGTTGGATTCTATATTTTGCACACTAGTATCAGTAAGTGTATACATATTGTGTAACTTTAAAAAAATCATTGATATGTATTTTCTATGATTGAATGCTTATGTTAGAAATAAATATAGATTTGACAATCTGTATGTGTTTAATATTTTGTTTGCCTTGAATCTTTTTCTCTTAATGATTGAAATACATTCCTCCTGAGAGTAATGGATTGGATTTTATCCTTTAAGCACTGGGGATCTCCTGAGTAAGACCTTACTGTTGATAGTGTTTTTAAATAATTTATGGTACACTTATAAACCTAACTGCAAATGGATTTCTGTTTACTGTTTATGTTGTTTCATCTTTTGATCATAAAATATACCATGATTTGATAAGCAAGTCTGTTTTATTTGGGAAAGTTAATTAAATATTCAGAGATGAATATGGTCATTATTTTAGACTTAAAATTTTAAAGTTAAATTTTTTGTTTTGAAAATTATATATGATTTCTTAAAAGTTCCATGCTCACAATCAAGTAGAGACTTCAAGCTTAGGGAAATTATAAAGGAAACATAGAAGTATTCCCATATTATTTTCCAGGAACAAAATTGTGCATATCTCCATATTTGAAAGTGTCTTTTAATTATGGGATTCATAATTTTCATACTTTGTTTTCAATTAGAAAGTTTTCAGCAGTTTCCTAAGTGGCTATGCACTTAAAATTAGTATAAAATTTTTAAATTTTATATATAACTCATTAATATAACAATATTTCACTTTTTAATGAAAATCATCCTTGTAAACCATAATGATTTAATCCTATCAAGAAATATTTTAATTTTAACGTGTCAGCAATAGCCATATTTTCAGATCAATAAGAAACTAATACAAATATACTGTGTTTATTAAACAAGTATTTTTCTAATGTCTGTAAATCCTCACACTATGCTAAGTCTGGATATTTCTCAATGAAATATTATTTAAGGAGGAAAAAGACATATTCATGGAGAATTAAAATGAAATGTTGTAAGTGCTGTGTGATAAGCCTTGGTTCAAAAGAAATGTAGAGCATTGTTCAGTTTTCTTGGAGATTCAGAGATGGTTTTTGTGAGGTGATGATACCTCGGCTAATTTATAAAGAATTGAAGAATATGTTCAGGTAGATAATAGAAAATAAAGAAGGGATTTTAGGTTGAGGGAGCAGTATATGCAAAGGTGTTAGAGGCATTTAAAGAGGAAGGTCAGGAAAAGGGGACTATGGACCATGAGGCTAACTGGAGATGTAGGCTATAGAAGCTTTTTGGATATTATGCTGAGAATCTTGGATTTTATCCTGTAAGCATTGGGGAGGCATTAAAGAATTTTCAGCAGGAGAGTAACATGTACCCATTTACACTTTTGGAAGATCATTCTGGTCATTCTGTGGAGGATGAGGGTAGAAAGACCAATTAAAAGAATTATTGAAATAGTACAAGAAAGAAATGATGATCACCTGAACTGAGACAGTGATAGTGAGGGTAGAGAGAAAGGGTATTAAGGCAGTAGAGTCAGCTTGCGCAGGTCTTGGATATTGGGGTTCAGAATGTCTTTACAGTACTCAAGACCAAATTCTAACTTTCCATCTTGAGCTGCTACTCACTGACATAAGGACTGATGGAAAGAGGACATAGTTTTGGAATTGGGGTGGACTTCAGTAGCAAACATGTTTCGTTTGAGATGTCAGAGAACACTTGCATAGGAATGTCCAAGTAGACAGTTGGATGTCCAAATGTCTGGAGTCCAGAAGATAGAGATTTGAAAGTTAGCATACTGGTCTGAAACTCACTTCATCAATTTTCTTCTTTTTTTTTTGAGACAGTCTCACTCTGTTGTCCGGGCTAGAGTGCCATGGCGTCAGCCTAGCTCACAGCAACCTCAAACTCCTGGGCTCAAGTGATCCTTCTGCCTCAGCCTCCCGAGTAGCTAGGACTACAGGCATGCACCACCATGCCCAGCTAATTTTTTCTATATATTTTTAGTTGGCCAATTAATTTCTCTGTATTTTTAGTAGAGACGGGGTCTCGCTCTTGCTCAGGCTGGTTGCGAACTCCTGACCTTGAGCGATCCGCCGGCCTCGGCCTCCCAGAGTGCTAGGATTACAGGTGTGAGCCACTGCGCCCAGCCCATCAATTTTATTCTTTAATTTGTTAATGGCTCTCTAGAAAAGGGTAAAGTAATGACTTGAAATAAAGGAGAATTTAGAACTTAGGTTAGAGAAATTTTGGAATAATAAATGTCTGTGTGTAGTCTATTTCACACTTTAAGGAGGCTGTCTGGGATTCATTTCTACTGCCTGTGAATTTCAATTCTCTGCCACTAGCTGTCCTGTGATCAGTGAAGTTGTCTTAAGGGAAAGGAGAGCAGATAGATAACCTGGCTGTATCTGGATACCTACAAACTTATGGATGTGGTTTTCTGTTGCGTGTGTTCAATGTTTCCCTCTGTTGGTGTGGGCAATTGAGAGTTGATAGAATATAATCACTAAAGTGTGTGAGAATAATTGTTTTGATATCATTGCCACTCATACCATTTATTTTAAGATTGCAGAAATGGGACTAGTCCAATATTTAATAATCCAACATTTCATATGTATCGTATAAGATTAGACATGAGTATGGGTTTTAGATGCTGTGTTCTTTCTAGGACAATTTAAATCAGTTATTTAATTGTCTTAACTGAAATTGCATATGTGTTATGAACATTTTTTTTTTTTTTTTTTGAGACAGAGTCTCATTCTGTTTCCTGGGCTAAAGTGCCGTGGCATCAGTCTGGCTCACAGCAACCTCAAACTCCTGGGCTCAAGCAATCCTTCTGCCTCAGCCTCCAGAGTAGCTGGGACTGCAGGCATGCACCACCATGCCCGCCTAATTTTTTCTATATATTTTTTGTTGTCAAGATAATTTCTTTTTAGTAAAGACGGGGTCTCACTCTTGCTCAGGCTGTGAACATTTTTTTTTTGCCTTGTACAGTTTTAATATTCTGTAGATCATGGAAATGTTTTTATTTTTAAATTGTCATACACATCAACATACAGAAAAGCAAGATTAAACATATTAATATTAATTGTACCACCATTTAGAGTTGAGATTGCTGAATATGCCATCAGTTTACAGATTGTAATTCAAACACCATTTGAAATAACAACCCATGAAGTAAAGTACCAAGAAGTAAATCCAACAAAAGATGTGCAAGACCTTTATGGGAAAAAATTATACAACTTTGTGAAAGGACATAAGATATAAATAAATGGAGAGAGGTACACGTTTTTGGATGTGAAAACATGATAGAAATTCTCCCCAAATTAATCCATTAAGTTTAAAACAATTTCGGTAAAATCCTAAACTAATATATTTTTTTTTTACAGCATTTGACAGTCTGATTTAAAATTGACATGGGAAAGTAAGGCCAAGAAAAGCTACATAATTTTGAAGAACACTAAGGGTAAATTCATCTGACCAAATACCAAGATTTACCATAAAGCAACAGTAAATTAAACTAATGTGATAATGTCACAGAGGGTAGAAAAATAACTAATGAGACAGTATGCCTTTCTAGCCTTACTTCCTGACTCCTCTTTGTGTGCAATTATATGCCAGCCAACCTGAGCTTTATGTGCCAACATTTAGGCCTCTGTATTTTTAGTAATTCTCTTTATCCCTGTGGGCTGTACTTCACTGCATCTAAGATGTGATTAATTTATGTACCACTAAGAAAAAATGTTGCCAATTAAATTGACACAACATCCTTGCCAGATATACCTTGTTTCAAAGATGTTGAGACATGAAAATGTACGTTTTAGGATGTATGGAACATGGTATTTAAAATGCCAGTATCTCCACAAAAACTATCCCCTGGTTTCTCTTATCTAAAAGTGAATTCTCTCACTTTGCATTTGTATAGCATTTATTTGTAACTTTTTGTGCAAGTTTTACAGAGTGACACCCGCAGATACAAAGGCTTTCCCCTGAATTTTCCCTTTCTGAAGATATCTTCTACAATATTTCTCATAGCGCCAAGAGTTACCAAATATTGAGCATCAACTGTATGTTACATGATAGTTGCTTTAAGGATGTTATCTTGACACTTAGGCAACACTGCAAGGCAATTTCTATTATTCAGAATTGTACATAGCAAACTGGTTGGAATTTAAGAAATTTTCCCCGAAACATAATTGTAGGATTGGAACCCCAGATTGCCTGACTTCAAAGCCATGACATCATCTGCGTCATACTCCATTTGCTTGCCTCTTTGCTTCCCTTTCCTGATTACAATAAGCTATTTGAGCATAGAAAGTATGCATTTTGTATGTTTATAGTCTACATACTTTTTTAAAGAGGGTCTTGATCTATCACCCAAGCTGGAGCACAGTGGCCTGATCATAGCTCACTGTAACCTGGAACTCCTGGGCTCAGGTGATCCTCTCACCTCAGTCTCCAGAGTAGCTAGGACTACATGTGCATGCCACCATGCCCAACTAATTTTTAAATTTTTTTTTTTTTTTGGTAGAGACAAGGTCTTACTATGTTGCCCAGGATGGTCACAAACTCCTGGTTCCAAGTGATCATCCTGCCTTGGCCTCCCACGGTGCTGGAATTACAGGTGTGAGCTACATGCCTGGCTCCCTACATATCATCTTATATTATTCCTTGAAACATAATGAGTGGCCAATATATTCTGAAGAAATGAAAGTAGAGGAGGAGGTCAGGTCACCTCTTCAAACTGATAATTCTTTACATATCTGTCCATTGTTTGTTTGTGTGTTAGATCAGCACAGAGCAGACATAATTGAGGCTGAGGTATTCTTTGGATACCAACTAATAGATCAAAGAATAGATGCAACTTTCTAATTAAAGGAACTTTTTAACATTTTTGAAAAAAGTTTTTGAATTACATTTACACTTTCATTATAGAAAAATTGAAAGGTGAAGAAAAAAGGAATAAAAACACACTTTATCAGTATATACTATGAACCAGGTACTTTATGTGCATTATATCATTTAATCCATAAGATAGCATAATCATATAGATATTATCATTATCCCCATTTTGCAAATGAGAAAACTGAGGCTAAGGGCTGGTAAGTCATTTGCCCATGGTATTGTTACTAGTAAGTCAAGGAGCTCCAGTTTGCCTAACTTCAAAGTCTACACATTTCCCTCTTTTTGCTTTGATTTTCTGTTTTTAAACTTGATATTAATGATATCAATAGTGAACTTAACATTCTGCAATTTCCTTTTTTGCCCAGCATTCTTTTTGAGTTATAATCAGTGTTGATTCATACAGCTCTGCTTCATTCAAGTAGTTTTAAATTTTTATCAAATTTGTAAGTGCACGTAGTTTAATAAGTCAGTTTGTTAGGCTTAAAGTGAAGATTGGATCTCTCTCTCTCCATTCCTTAGTCTTCTCCACAGAGACAGTTGCTTTCAACTTTTTGTTGTTGTTTTTCCTCTTTTATTTATCTCTGTATTCTCCCACTGAAATTTCATGCTACCATTTACTGACTTTTCAGTTTTAATTATATACTGCCTTTCTACTATGAATGAGAATGATTTAACCTTTTCCCTCCCTTCTCCCCACCATTTTCTGTTTTACTTTTTTTTCCGCTTCCCCTCCTTTCAATATTTATGTCACACTATTCTGACTATGTGAATACTGAGGACAGAGCTCTGTAATGTGCTGTGTTCAGGTTTTCCTCCCTTGTGTAACTTGTTTTTATTTATAGGAATACTTGTTTTATTGTGCTTCACTTTATTGCACTTCACAGATACTGTGTTTTTGACAAGTTGAAGGTTTGTGGCAATCCTGCATCAAGCACTTGTATTGGTGCCATTTTTTCTAACAGCATGTACTTGTTTCATGCCTCTGAGTCACATTTTGGTAATTCTAATATTTCAAACATTTTCATTATTATATCTTTTATGGTGATCTATGATTGATGATTTTGATGTTGCTATCATAATTGCTTTGGGGCATCACAAATTGTGTCCATATGACAGCAGACTTAATTGATGAACGTTGTATGTGTTCTGTCTGCTCCACTGACCAGCCATATCTTTCTCTCCTTGAGCCTCCTTATTCCCAGAGATACAACAATATTGAAATTAGGCCAATTAATTACCCTGCAATGGCCTTTAAGTATTCAAGTGAAAGGAAGGGTCCCATGTTTCTTACTTTAAATCAAAAGCTACAAATGGCTAAGGTTAGTAAGGAAAGCATATCGAAAGCTGAGACAGGACGAAAGCTGGGCCTCTTGTGCCAGTCAGTTAGCTAAGTGTGAATGCAAAGGAAAAGTTCTTGAAGGAAATTAAAAGTGCTACTGCAGTGGACACATGACTGATAAAGCAAAACAGCCTTATTGCTGATATGGAGAAAGTTTTAGTGGGATAGAAGATCAAGTCAGCCACAACATTCCCTGAAGCCGAAACCTAATCCAGAGCAAGGACCCAACCTTCTTCAGTTCTCTGAAGTCTAAGAGAGATGAGGTAGCTGGAGAAGAAAAGTTGGAAGCTAGCAGAGGTTGGTTTATGAAGTTTAAGGAAACAAGCTATTTTCACAATATAACAGTGCAAGGTGAAGCAGCAAGTGCTAATGTAGAAGCTGCATCAAGTTATCCAGAAGATCTAACTAAGAATTGAAGAAGGTGGCTATACTAAACAACAGATTTTCAGTGTAGACAAAACAGGCTTCTGTTGGAAGAAGATGCCATGTAGAACTTCTATAACTATAGTGGAGAAGTCAATGCCTGGCTTCAAAGGACAGGCTGACTCTCTTGTTAGGGGCCAGTTCAGCTGGTAACTTCAAGTTGTAAGCCAGTGCTTATTTATGATTCTGAAAATCCTGGGCCCTTAGGACTTGTGTTAAATCTATTCTGTCTGTGCTCTAACAATGGTACAACAAAGCTTGGATGACAGCACATCTGTTTACAGCATGGCTTTCTGGATATTTTTAAGTCCATTATTGAGACCTACTGCACAGAAAAAAAAAGATTCCTTTCAGAATATTACTGCTCATTGACAATGTACCTGATCATCCAAGAACTCTGATGGAGATGTACTAAGGGATAATGTTTTCATGCCTCTAACACAACATCCATTCTGCAGTCTGTGAATCAAGGAATAGTTCTGATTTTCAAGTAGTTATTTAAGACACATTTCATAAGGCTACAGCTGCCATACAGTGATTCCTGTGATGGCTTTGGTCAAAGTAAATTGAAAATCTTCTGGAAAGGATTTGCCATTCTAAATGCCATTAAGAACATCTGTGATTCATGGGAGGAAGTCAAAATATCAACATTAACAGGAGTTTGGAAGAAGTTGATTCCAACCCTTATAGATGACTTTGAGGGGCTCAAGATTTCAGTGAAAGAAGTAACTACAGATGTAGTAGAAATAGCAAGAGAACTAGTAATAGAATTAGAATGAGAGCCTGAAGATGTGACCGAATTGCTGCTGTCTCATGATAAAACTTGAATGGATGAGGGGTTGCTTCTTATGGTTAAGCTAAGAAGAAGGTTTCTTAAGAATCTACTCCTGGTGAAGATTCCATGAACATTATTGAAATGACAACAAAGGATTTAGAATATTATATAAACATAGTTGATAAAATAGTGACAGGGTTTGAGAGAATTGACTAAAATTTTGAAAGAAATTTTGTAGCTAAAAGGCTATCAAACAGCATTGCATGCTATAGAGAAATCTTTCTCTTCTAAATGGAAGAGTCAATTGATGTGGAAAACTTCATTATTTTAAGAAATTGCCACAGCCACCCTAACCTTCAGCAACGACCACCCTTGTCAGTCAGCAGCCATAACATCGAGTCCAGACCTTCCACCAGCAAAAAGATTACAACTTGTTGAAGGCTCAGATGATTGTTAGCTTTTTTAGCAATATAGTATTTTTTAATTAAGGTATTTCTAGACATGATGCTGTTACATGCTTAATGAATTGCAAGATAGTGTAAACATAACTTTTATATGCATTGGGGCACAAAAAATTTGTATGACTGACTTTATTGTTCACTTTATTGCATTGGTCTGAAACTGAACCTGCAATATGTCTGAAGTATGCCTGTATTTTTAGGAGGAATTAATACCTTCCTTTTATTTGCTTAGTTTTCTTTGTACCAGTTACTAATTCTTATTTTCAACTCTGGCAGAACTCTAAACTGTTTTCAATATAATCAAATTAATAACATAATAAGTCTTTCTTTTTTTTTTCTTCTTAGAGACATTCCTCTTGGAACTTTCAGTTTTCCTGCTTCAATTTAGGTTTCTTTTGTCTCTTTTCTGTGTTTAGTCCCTGTTTGTCTTGGTTTCTTTGTTTTCCTCTTACTTGTTTTACCTCTTCAATTTTAATTTCTCCAGTAGTTTCTTGAGAAAAAATGCATGGAGGTTGCATTTTTTTCCCCAGTAAGTTTAATCTCAAGTGATAAGTTCATATGAAGTTAATTCTTTTCTAAATCAAATAAAGTCTGATTTTTTTTTCCTTTAATGGCCATTAGTAGAAACAAATTGTTTCTTCTCATTTAGTAGTTAAGTAGTTTGGGACGAAAAATACGGTGAACTACTAGCTTGTTGAAAAATTTCCCCTCCCATTCAGTACTGTCAAAGATTTCAGATTAGTTGAGTTTAATAAAGGATAACATACATTGCATATTTAGAGAAGGCATATTTAATATAACTCCTTATATACAAGAGGCAATGTCAATTGTAAAAGAGTGTCATGACTCTGTTTTCATTGATATAATGGCATTTTAAGTAATTCTTGGTTTAAATGAAAGCATCTAAATTGTAGTTTTTAGAGACAATTATAATCTTGTTCTCACATAAGATGTCTAAGGTACAATCTAAAAATAGATTGAATGAAAAAAATGTCTTCTAATTGCCTATGGGAAAAAAATTAACCAGGGTATGCATGTAGGCTTATGTTTTATGGTTTTTAAGTGGAAGTTTTCTCTTTCTGACACTGTAGAGAAGGCTTTTTACATAAATAACCTCCCATAAATCATTTCTGAGGGCCCGAATAATAATTTTTTTCTTTAGCAGTCTGCAGATGACATCTCAGTCATTAACTACTTTAGGATAAAAGCATTTTGCTAACATTGAGCTTCACTCAAAATTCTTAACTTGTGTAGATTGGCATATACTGTTTATAGTATTGTATTCTACTTGTTATTTGTCTTTTTTCCCTCTCCTTAGTAAGAAATTTTACTGCTAGTTAGCTTGTCAGAGATCATTATAAATAAGGGGATAAAAATCCTGGTGGTAGATTGCAGTGTTTTCTACTGAGCATTATTGATCCATAAAGACTTACAATGTATTATTCTAAGGTTGTCATCGCTAGAAAGGACTGAATAAGGATTAAGAAACTGTGTTGACAGAAGTCATCATTTTAATGACAGGCAATTTAGTTTGAGGTAACTGAAGCAAGGAAAAACACAATCAATCATCACAGCAAGAATTTTCACAAATGTTTACCAGTCTATAATGAATGTTGTGTAGATCATCAAGGTCATTTGATAGCTTCTCTAAAAGTAATGTTTTCATATTCTAACAAAGCAATTCAAGTATTTAAAATAAACTGTCCATTTCTTAAGGTTCGGTGATAAAATGCAGCAGTGAAATATAAAGGATTAAAAAGTTAGGAAACATGAAAAAATACAGTCAGTTCATTAAGCATTTTGTTTCATGCTTGAAATTAGACATGTTGTTTTTGCCTAGTGATAATTTCCTCAAATTTCTGGCTAAAGTATGCACATAAAGGATAATTTAATATTGGATCACATTTACTTTCTTGGTACTTGTTCTCAAGTTTTAATATAGTGTTAAAATTTTTACTTTTAATGTCTCTTCAAGTTGTTTTCTCCTGACTATTTTGAAGGAGAAATCCGTATGCAGTGTATAATACTACTCAGATTCTCCATCCACATTGGTTCTGGGACAGTAAATGGGGAAGAATGTTGAGTTAGAGTTAGCAAAGAAAGCGAGTAGTAGAAGTAGGCAGAAGGGAACCATGTTTACTAGTTCCAATAGAAATATGTTCAGGGTAAGTTATAGTATGCTAACTATAGGCTTGGCCACCTAGAAAGTAAAAATTATGGCATATTTAAGAAAAAAACAATTGTTTTAATAATTTCAGGTAACTGTTTTGACTTAAAATACTAAAAAAAACTCTTCAAAGCAAAATAAAAATCCTGAACTGGCGATTTGAACCAAGTTCTTGTTAGAGTCTTGTGTCATAGGGAGTACCTCAGTCAACAGACCGTAATTGTAGTCTTAGGATGAAAGAAGTGACTTTGT
Source organism: Lepilemur ruficaudatus (assembly GCA_963574885.1). Classification (NCBI taxonomy): domain Eukaryota; kingdom Metazoa; phylum Chordata; class Mammalia; order Primates; family Lepilemuridae; genus Lepilemur; species Lepilemur ruficaudatus. The sequence goes on from CAUYRT010030258.1 coordinate 82,813, forward strand.
TCTCTGTGTGTTACACATTTGCATTTCTTTCAGCATTCATGATAAGTAATCTTAGAGGTCATTAAATGGTGTGTGTGTGTTTGTATGTAAATTGAATTCTAGGTGGGTGGACAGTTCTTTTTGAAGGCAGCATTCATACTGGTGAGGAGCTCTGGTGTGAGGTTGCAAAGACCTGGGCTTTGATTCTGGCTTAGTCACTTCCTTTGTGTGGACTTGAACAGTTAACCTCACTGCTCCTCAGTTTCCTTATATGTGTAATAAGGTCATAATAGTACTTATATTTGGGATTCTATTTTTAATTAAATATTGTAATATACGTAAAAGTCCTAGTACACAGAAAATACTTAAAGTTAACTATTAACTATTATTACTTATTCATACCATATTCTGTATGGGTTATTTTTATATACATGAACATACGCAAGTATAACAAATTCATATTGCTATAACTGTATTCATGATGTGACTTTTTACAGTTAGGTCACCAATCATATGTAATAGGTTTCTGACAAAGAGAATATTGATTTTATCCTAAGTGATGCCAGACATCCTGTTATTGGGAAAGTGTGGGGTAATTTGTTATAAAAACCATAGCTAACATTTGTTGGTTGCTTTTTATGTGCCACACATTGTGCCAATATATTAGCTCATTTAATCTTCACCTCAGCCCTATGAGGGCCATACTGGTATTAGCCCCATTTTACAGACGAAGATGATGAAGCGCAGAGAGATTATTAAATTGCTCAAGGTCACATAGATAGTAAGAGGGGAGCCAGGAATCCCTGTTTTGTAGATGTTTGAAGAATTCTTACTTATGCTTCCTCCCTAGTTCTCTTACTAAGTACTTGGAAGATTTTTTTTTCCAACTAGGTGAAAGGAACTTCATGAAATATTAAGATGTCACAAATAGATATATAGAGAAACCTTACATTTATAACCGAGCCTCTCTGAGCATGTTCAAGTGCTGTTTTATAATTTATGACCTATTGGCAGGTATCTCCCAACTCATAAACCATGTACCAATCCATAAATATGTTCTCAAGAAGTTAATGGTAGTTTTTCCATGGTAGAGACCCATCCTTCATAGTGTGTTTGGTTGTAGGACTTTCCCATTTTTTCTTCTCCAGACTTTGAGTCTGTGTTATAATGAATAAAGAGAACTTTTATGGTTTTGCCAGGTGTCAGCGGCTTACCAGCTATCTTAATTAACCTGCTTCATTGTGTGTGTATGTATGTGTGTGTGTGTGTGTGTGTGTGTGTGTGTATTCCTCTACCTTCTGCCAGATTACTGAATGGGTAGAGGAAGAAAAGAAAAAAAGCGTAAGAGAGCCCAGTGACTTATTTCAGGGCGTAAGTCTTGGATTTGGAGCAACCCTTCTTTGTTTCAGTTGTTACCTCAGCCGTGATCATTTTGTAGCCAAGCTTAAGGCTAATGAATGTGTGATGAATAATATAATGAATGGATAAAATGAATATTCTCTTTAGCTTGTAGCTTTCTTCCATTATCACAATCAAACAGATGTTGGATGGAGAGTGAGGGAGGGACAGTAAGCTGCCACACATAAAGGTGACTTAGACATTTGTAGGATTAATAGAAAAGATAGGCCTTCTTTAACAGAGTGGAAGAGGAATGGAGCTCCAATTTTAGTGGCTTATTTCACTGGAGAAAGACCATAAAATATCATGATTTCTACCATGATTTGCTGAGGTATAGGTACTAATTTTCATTGATCATATTCTCTCCTGTTACTATTCCTTGTTTTTCATTATCTTTATTCAACAAATTGTTTGTCTTCATCAATTCCCACTGCTCTCTCAGATGTAATCATTGGGAAAGGAGGCACACTGCATGTACACACAGGAGGATAGAAGGTAGGGAGAGGGAGAGCAGGAAAGAGGGAGAGTGATGGATGTTTACCATTAGAATTTTGGGGGTGAATTTCCATCTTTTGGTCTTTATGTGATTCCCCTCTTTTTATAGTATTAAAAAGGGATATGGGAAAAATAATATTGTTAACAGAACTTTATATAAACTTCATTTTGAGAGAGAAAATTTTAAGTGGCATTTGTCCTCAAAGTTTATGGCTAAGGGATATAGTCTTTCTTTTGTTTTGCTAGATAAATTTCCTTGAGAACGTGGCTTTTAAAAATTAACCTAAGACTTTACTCTTTTTTATTACAATGACTGCAAATGTGCGACTCAGTTGCATTTGGAAATACAGGAGGGAAAAAAACCTCTTTTCAACCTATCACTGGAATGGATTGTTGGGGAGGCCAATTTTTTTTGTAGGATATCAACAGATACTGAGGATTTTTTGGTATTTAAGGCTCCCTTTTCATTCTTAAGAGCTTCTATATTTTTCTTAAAATCTAACTCCATGTGGTAACATGCCTGGCATTTTTCCTTTTTACCTCTAATGTGTGTCTTCTAGATCTGTGGTCCCCAACCCCAGGCCATGTACTGGCACCTGTCCATGGCCTGTTAGGAACTGGGCTGCCCAGCAGGAGGTGAGCAGTGGGCAAGAAAGGGACGCTTCATCTGTATTTATAGCTGCTCCCCATCGCTTGCATCACCGCATAAGCTCTGCCTCCTGTCAGATCAGCGGTGGCATTAGATTCTCATAAGAGCATGAACCCTACTGTAAACTGCACACACGAGGGATCGAGGTTGCATGCTTCCTATGAGAATCTAATGCCTGATGAAGGTGGAGCTGAGGCAGTGATGCTAGTGCTAGGGGGTGGCTGCAAATACAGATTATCATTAGCGGAGAGGTTTGACTGCACAATAAATATAATGCGCTTGAATCATCCTGAAACCATCCCCCCTCCCTTGGTCCGTGGAAAAATTGTCTTCCATGAAACTGGTCCCTGCTGCCAAAAAGGTTGGGGACCACTGTTCTAGATACTTGGAGATTGTTTACTTCTCTAGTGTCTTTTAATCTACATGTTTGAAAACTTAGGTTCAAAGTGATTGAAGGAGATTTTTTAACTTTGAATACTTTTGCTGCTTTTTTTGGTTCTGCCAGGACCTACCCAGTCTCCGTTGAGGAGGATATAGCCATGCTACTTTACACTGGTATGTGTAGCAATGGTAGTAGGGGGAAATGCATTTCAGGACAGTACGTAGGTTTTATTTGGTGTTTCCAGTAGTAAAGTAACTTGCTTAAAAGAAAAGCCCTCATCTAAATGATTTCAGCTAATATTCTTTATTATTAGAACATCTGTTTTGTGGCAGTCCTTTCTTAGATGCTAGGGATTCCAAGATAAATAATATGTGGTTCTCTTTTTTGGGAGACCTTATAGTCTGTCTGGGTGGTAGAAGAGGGACAGGGAGTATGAGGAGGAGACCTAATACCCATATTTTAATACTTTTGCCTCACCTCAGATTTTCAAAATGTGGAGAATGAGAGTTATTCTTTTGTGCACCAATTTATGACCATGTGGGGCCAGTGCTGATATGAAAAAGAATAAAAATTAAGGAATTTAGCTGAGTGCAGTGGCATATGCCTGTAGTTCCAGTTACTCAGGAGGCTGAGATGGGAGGATCACTTGAGCCCAGGAGTTTGAGGCTGCAGTGTACTGTAATCACCATGTGAATAATTAGCCACTGCACTTCAGCTGGGCAACATAGTGAGATCCTGACTCTAAAAGAAAAAACAAGAAATTTTGATATATTTTCATCTATATTCAATATAACCAAGTTTGTTAGAATTAGCCATTGTGTACATTCTTCCCATTAAATTCTTTAGGTTATACCTGCCTTAGATTTTCTCAAGAGATAATGGTCTCAATACTTTTGCTCTGATCTTGGACCTTGTCTAAAGCTAAAGATTGAAAGCTTTCATAAAAGTATACAGAAAGCATTGAAGGCATTAAGAATATGCCTCTCCAAATATACCACTCTGGCATATTGACTGTTTTGAGTTAAAGGCACTTGAAAAATAGTAGGTACAAGAAGATCACTCTGCCCTTCCTCCTTCTTAAAAGCAAGAGGTTGAATTGCCATGTAAAAGATACCCTCCCTATACTAAAAGGAAAGTAGGGGAAGTTGAGGCTGAGGAAAATCTATATAAACAAAGTTTGTTAAACTAATCCTTATCTTCCTAGTTCACTTTTCTACCTAAATAACTACCCTAGCTAAAGCCCCTTTGCCTTGTCATATTTTCACAATTTACTACTCTTTGTCTAATTCAATGTATAAATATTCAACTTTAACTGAATCTGTGGGTCTTCATTTCTTTATGAAGACTCCTGTGCCACATAAAATTAGTATTAAATAAATTTGTATGCTTTTCTCTTGTGGATCTGCCTTATGTCAATTTAATTCTCAGACCCAGCTGAAAAACCCAAGAGGGTAGTGGTAACATTTTGCTTCCTCTTATGATGAAATTCCAAGATAATTCATATAGTCAATTTGAAAGTCCTTTAATTAAAAACCTATAAAAGAGTATAAAATGTAATGACTATTATCATCTTTTGAATAGTACTTATGTATCTTTAAAGAAAATGCATTTCTTTCCTCCTTGACATTTTTTTCAGAGTTTGAATTCTAGCTTTTTAGTTTGATACTTAAAAATATATTCAGCACAGTTCTGATTGAACAGTTTATCAGGGAAGGAGTGAGGAATCAGGCGTTCTGCAGTGACTGAAGTATTGTGCCAAGTGGCTGATGCGTCTCAGAAGAAAAACATGAGAATTTATATAACCTAAAGTTCTGGTCCTTTTCTGATAACGTTGAACCAGAGCCATTTCATAGTTACAGATTTGCGCTTAAATCTTATACTTTGAGATAAAATGCTTCCAGAGGAAAAAGGGGAAAGTGTGGTGAAGTTAAGTACAAAAGCCATGGCACGCATTTGTGTGCCTACACACACCCCCACTCCATTAAAATTATTGCCTCTTGGGAATAAAATGAAAACAGAAATGTCACTCATGATTTATTCATGGGTTGATTATCCACTTTATGGATCATCTAGTCCTTTTATTTCTCTTTATTCTTCCCCTCTCTCCAGTTTTCCCCCATCAACTGCCTGATTTTTTCTGTTTTTTTCTTTGTTACTATCGACTCTATTAGAGGGTAGGAAATACCTGCGACATACAAATTAGCCAACTTTGTACTTTATTAGCAATTATTAACCTAAGGGGCAAAATTAGTTGTATATTATCTTTCACATTTGGTTGTTTATGCCATCCCTATTTATCATGATTATGGATAAATGAAAGTTGATTTTTCAATAATGAAATTTAGAAAATATATTTGAAACAAAGTAGGCATGATCATTGGTTTTTCATAACATCTTAAAGACAAGCCTCAACTCAAATATCACTTCCCCAGGGAGGCCTTCCCTAATATACTCCTGTTAAATGCAGCAGCCTCAGTCATTTTTTTATCCTTTTACCCTAGTTTATACGACCTCATATCCTCATATCCGTTATTCATCTGCCTGTCCATCCACTTGTATGCTATCTGTTTGTCTTTTGGTTTAGAATGTAAGTGCTGTGGTGAGTAATTGACCTTTTTCACTTCAGCATAGTGCCTGCCTCAGAGTGGACACAATATATTTGTTGAACAAGGGAAGGGAAGCAATTTACTCTGTTTTACAGAAATGAGAAATTAGTACTTAAAAAGGATAACTTTCCCAAGGTTACATTGCTAATGACAGTAGGGGTAGATTAAGTAGCACCCTGCATCTTATAATACACATCTTGAACATTGATGATTTACGTAATTAAGAACTTTCCACCACCTAAATTTGTTAGTCTCTATATAAACTAGAAGTTGAAGATTTTGTGGCTGTGTATAATTTCCTATTGTAGTTTTTGGATTTCTAGTTTAGTAGTAAAAATTTGGTCTATTTTATAAATGTGTTCCAAAGCATGTCTTTGAGATATTGCTTTTGCTATGTTTGGAGAATTCTATGCATGGGTGTTTCAAAAATGTTATATTTTCTGTTATACATAAACATTTAACTCAGAAGTCTATAGGAAAAAAAATTTAGATTTGCTTGTATAAATTTGGAAACTTTGAAATAGCGATAAGGGTAAATATTTTAGAAAAAAGATTTACAGACTTCAAATTATTTTCAAGGTAGCATTTGCAAGTGTTGTTTAACAAACTTATAATTCTTACCAACCCAGAAAAATAAGATTAGGTATATGCATTATGCAGAATTTTCTAGAAATACTTTGAAGATCTAGATGCAAATTCTTCTAGATGTTTGATACTTCAGATTATATTACATAATGTCAGGTATACAAAGAATGGAAAATAACATTAGTTTTTCTTAATTCAACTTTTCATTATTTTTATTTAGGGAAACTGATTCTTTGTTGCCAACTAGATTTTTAATAATTTCCTAAATAATTTCTACTGATATCTCTTATTAGAAAATTCTGAATATATTATGCTATTTTCTTCAAAATGTTACTAATATCTAAATGTTAAATACTTTTAAGAGTAAAAACTGCCTTTTTTGAATATAATTTTTTGTGGGAACCTTAAATAGTTACAACTTATGCTATAGAATAAATCTAAATTTTTCTAGTCATTAGAATTATTAAAAACTATTTCTCATTACAGCAGTCTCCTCTTATCCATGAAGGATCCCAGTGGATGCTTGACATCACAAATAGTACCCAACCTGATTGCCCTTAACCAGAACTTGTTTCTGTTTATGTCTTTTTACCCACAAATTTAATGTATTTTCCATTTTAAATAAGCACTTAGCACGCACGGTGGCCATCACTTTTGCAATTCGAAGTGTGACAGCAAAACTAGCACTAATTTCTTATTCCTTTTTCACAGTTTCACAGACGATTCATTCTTACTGTAGAACTTAGCAAACTCAGTATATGATTTTTTGTTTTTAAGTCAAGAACTGTCACCTTTTCACTTAAGGGAAGTGCTTTCTGGCTTCTCTGTGGCATACCTGAATTGCCAGCATCATTACTCTTGTGCTTTGGGGCCATTATTAAGTAAAATAAGGGTTACTTGAACACAAGTAGCATAGCTGATACGATAACTAAGAGGGGCTGCTAAGTGACTAAAGGCAAGTAACTTATGTAGGTTGGATATGTTGGGAAAAGGTCCTACCCTAGACCTACCAACTAAAATAGGATCTTCATTTTAACAAGATATGATTGTATGCACATTGATGTTTGAGATGCTGTGGTTTAGAGTAAGCTGTTCAAACAAAAATGAAAATAGATCCAGACTTTAGGACGATTAAATATTATTTTTCAGAGATTATTAAGATATTTAATAATAGTGTAAATTCTGTACATCTTGGTGGAAGTAACTAAGCATGTATATGTGAGTCATAAGAATAGTCTTTGATTTAGTTATCTCTTAATGAATGATACGGAGATTGACAAAATAGGGTTAATAAGCATTGGGAAATCCCAGGTGGGATCTTTTTAATATGTGTTGATTTTATTCGTTAAATCATTACAAAGTGGTGTACTGGGTTGAATATTCTAGGTATAATAAATGGGAATTGTTGAGAAGAAGAAGTAGTATTGGCAATGATGGCTTTTAGTTGCTATTTGAAAATACATGTGATTAATTGGAATAATTGTCTAGATTTAAGAATTGTATCAATATTATTAAAATGTCAAATTTAATACCCAACTATAAAAACAGGAGAAATCTTTTTAATGTAGACAAATCATTGAATAAAACAAAACTTCTTAATTCTGTTACTTATTCTAAATAGAGTTTTGTGTTCTTGACAATTTTAATTCATACAATAGTCTTTTAATATAGAGCAAACCCATATGGATCATGAATAAAAGAAATAGGACTTTGACCCTATGACAATGCCAATAAAAAAGTTGAAAGTATATTTCTCAGTTATTGCTATAATTGTGTATGATTTTTTATGTTTACTGATATATAGCATTAGGAAATATAAAGTTGGGAAGTAGAAAATAATTGACTAGCTTATTCTTTCATTGAAATTAGAGTTATAATTGGTACTTTCAAACTAAGATTTGTTCTACTGAAGTTATTGTCATGGGTCAATAAAGTTGACAAGGCTTAGAGAGCTGATCTCATCTCTGCACTAAACCTTGAATCTTTTCCAACAAATAAGAGATCTATTTAGAAAAACTTCTAGATAAAAATCCTGAATACTTCCTAACTCATTTATTTGAGTGTCAGAAAATTTTAACTTATTTTGAATTGAAATCTCTTCATTTTCAGTTTAAACCTATTTATACCTGTACATTTATAAAATTGAAATAAAGAGTTAGCATAAAGGCAGGGACTATTTTGTATCCTACTTTGTGTAATGATTTATAAAGTGACTATTTTCATCTACTCCCTCTTGGCCAGTTTAAATAATTTTTTCCTTCATTGGTTCTCCCTTTATCTTTTGATCACTTGGGACAGAATATCTGACCCTTTCAATGTTTGAGGTGCTCTTAAATTGTAGAGGCCACACTGGGACAAGAGCACCTATTGTCTTTCTGACTCAGTTAGGACCAGATGAGTTAATTGAAAAAGAAGTCTGTATTTTTTTTTTCATTTTATTAGCAATAATTCCAAATGGGTTATGAAGAAAACTTATCCATTGAATTTGATGAGGTTTCCAAAAACTTTTAATGTATGTTCACCAATAAAAAATAAAACATCACCAGAACTATTATATTCTAGGCAAAGAGTGAGGCTGATACCAAAAGCAACGTACAACATAAAAAAGATATAAAAGAAGACAATTTGCTGAGTATTAAAAACCATCTCAATGTGAACTCTTTGCAACCAGCATAGAACTAATCAGCTATCAAATCCAAGCCACACAAAGGTAAACTTGGCCAGTGGAGGCCAGGAGTCAATATGGGAGGAAAAATAAGTTCCTCAGTGAACTTTTGGTTCACCGAATAGTGTTTTGGAACATTAACCTGGCTGGTACAAGCAGTATTAGGAAATCATTTTGGCAGGGGAGAGAATCAAATACAAATGGAATGCTACATTTTAAAATCAGTGGATTGTTCCAAGAATGATAAAGGTATCAGTAAAGTAGCAAGAGGATAACTTTAAAACATTATTTGTTGTGGGCTCAAATAACATTCAAAACAGTTTTATTTAAAGGTTTCACGATAACTATGTCCAGGCATTTAGATTTAAGGGAAATAAAATTAAGAAAAGATATTTTTTTCCCAAGGAGAATTTTTTAAAAACTATGCATATTGTGGAAGTAGCAACATTATACTTTGTAGACAATAATTGGCAACAAAATAAATTTAAATGCTGTAATATTCTGCCCAAACCAGTCTCAGATACCGTTTAATAGCCAAGATGCAAACTAATTTTGTTTTAACAAGCCTAGACCAATTCTATTAAACATGTCCTTGGTTGGAAATCCAGTTTCATTTAATGTTTTGAAAGCTCATTTGACAGCTAGTCAAGTCCCTCATAGAGACGAGTTTCTGGTGTAGTACAGGTGGCTTGAACATACCATGTTCTGTTAGGAAGAGACTGAAGACCTAATTTATCTGTCATTTCACTGATGGCCATGGCATTTGGCAAATCCTGTTTGTTTGCAGAAAGCAACAGTACTGTATCTCTCAACTCATCTTCCTGAAGCATTTTCTCCAGCTCTTCTGCTCCCTCCTAAATTCTTTCATGATCATTGCTATCTACCACAAAAATAAGATCCTGGGCATTCTGGAAGTAATGCCTCCAGAGAAGCCTAATTTTATCTTGATCACCAATATCCCGTACTGTGAAGCACAAGTTTTTATATTATACAGTTTCCACATTAAAACTGACGTTAGAATTGGGCGTGACTATCTTCCCCAAGTTCAGTTTATACAGAATGGTTGTCTTGCCACGAATCTAACCCAGCCATCAAAATGTGCATCTACTTCTTACCGAAAAGGCTGGAGAAGAGAGAGGAGATGGTGAGGTCCATGGCAGTAGTGGCACTTGTGATGAGCAGAAGCAGAAGGGGTTGGGGGCATTCCTGGGCCTTCTCCTTTCACGTTCCAACAAATGGGCAGCCGGGGTAGCAGCTCAGGGTTTGCCTTAAGGCACCTGCGGCGCCACATCATGCGGTGGCCCAGCCCCTCCAACATGGACAGAATCACGTCACCGCTTGGCCATCCCCTTGTGCTTCTGGTGCTCAAGAGGTGTTTTAAGTAGAGATATTTTAAAAAACACATACTTCACGTAAACATTGAAATTTGCATATCGTATTGGGTAGCTTGTTCAAATTTTCTCTCTCCCTAATCATGGTTTTTGAAGAGTTAGGTTTTCTGGACACTTGGCCATCTGGAGAAGTCTATGGGAACTTTCTCAGGATAATGTTAGAACACATAGATTTGTGTTTCATTTTTAATGTATTAAATAATGTCTAATAGCGATTTTTAATAAGGAGAGAATTAAAAATGGCGGACGAGTAAAGCCGCCAGCCAGAGTGTCTCCGCAAAAAAGACAGATTTTAGAAGAAAGCGGGAGAATTAAGCAAGCAGACAAGTATACATCGGAGGAGGGTCAGAAGGAGGGATACCTGAGACCATGAGAGACTC